>LTAE01014291.1:0-19315 GCA_001647135.1 Pontederia paniculata | reverse complement strand
ATATGCCTCCTCCTCCATATACATTGTTGTTTATATGACCTCCATCCTCCTTCCACTAGTCGACCGTTTATATCCTTAGGACGCCCGCTGCACACATATGATTCTTCATGGTGTATTACGTGTGCAGTGGTCGTCCATTCCTTTAGCTCAGGTCGACCGCTGTACTGAACTTGTCTATGTCCTGTTACAGAAATCAGCTCAACCAAGTTCATTAGTACAGACTGAGTTCATTTACAAATTTGTGATCATTCAAAACAATCTTGGGATCCTAGATTCAACATCTTTCACAAATAAAATACAACACAATAAAATACGTCATATAAAAAATATTAAATTTACATTAATAATAAATATTATTTTACTTTTATGTTATTATGAACAAAAATATATATATCATTGTTTATTAATTATAAGTATTATTAATTAACATAACATTTTTTATTAATTATTAATATTTATTATTATCATTTTATTTTAAAGGATTAGTTACTTAATATATTAATTTGTAAATTTTATGATATAAATTTGTAAATTTCAATTTAATAATATAAACTTTTCAAATATTGAATATATATATATATATATATAAGCAACTATTTTTTTTATAAGTAAACATGATAAATGTCAGTTGGATTATTTCTATATAATAAATAGAATAATAAATATTATTAATAATTTAATAAGTGATAAAAATTTTATTAGGTAATTTAGATTACTAAGTAATATCGAAAGATAATGCGATAAACATTCATTTAATTAGTTCAATTTTAATTATTTTTATGTCATTTTATAATTATTCATAAGTTAAGTCAATATATTTATCAAATAGTTTCATTAAATTTATTAATAACTAAGTATAATAATCTATTAATATATAGTCAGATAGTTATTCATCTGTTAATCAAATTGTCAATGTTGCCAAATAAAATCATAGTCCAGTGCTGTTATTTAGAAGTCTTTATTATTTTTCACCTTTTTCTTGTATTATTTGTAAAAGTTTATCTTTTAAATTTATCGATAAGAGTTGACTAAAATGATAGCGAACTTTGAGTTTCAAGATTTAAGGACGAGAGAGTTAATAACTGAACGTTGGAATTCTCGTACAAACACTTTTTTAGAATTAGTCTTTTATCCACTAAAATTGAGTTAACTAAGTGCTAGTAGCTCTCTGAATATTATATCCTATCATATCAAATGATAACAAAAAAACATGTTCTCTCAAATTTGAGCTCCTTTAATAGTCTACATGAATTTCATGAAGCACAGGTATCCTAGTGATACTATTGATCGCGTCTGGGCACCCTACAAAGATTCGCTGGACGGGGGAAATATTTCGACACAGCTAACAGTGCAAAATGATGAGTCTGACCAATTTCAAGCTCCTTCAATCGTCATGCAGACTGCCCTGACAACAGCAAACTCCAGTACCAGAGCCCTGCAACTCAGCGTGACCACAGATCGTGGACCTGCATCCGAGTACCATGTCATTATGTACTTCTCCGAGATCGAGGAGAACTCCTCGAGGCAGTTCAACATTTACGTTGATGGAGAATTGTGGCATCAGAAGCCTTTCACGCCCAGGTACCTCTACTCTGATGCTCTGCATGGCATACTACCTTGGAAAGGAAAAGGAGACAGTCTGCAGCACAATGTCTCTCTGGTTGCCACTGCAAACTCCACCCTCCCACCGATCATCAACGCCTTGGAGGTCTACTCAGTAATGAACATCACTGTTGTGCCCACAGATAATGGCGACGGTATGATCTCTTCATTACTTTGCAGTTTTAGGGGTAACTTAATTTGACGTAATTATAAATTCGGAATATAAATAATTATAATTGAAAATTTTAAAATGATTTATATTTATAGGAGTTACTTTTTCTAAATTTGGATAGATATAAATATGATTCTGAAAAATAAATTACGTTGTTTGGTCAAAAAAAATTTATATAAATATTTAGTTAAAATAAAATATTATCATATATTAATAAATAAATAATTAACTAAAATATAAATGAAAGTTAATTTTTTTTTATTTTTTCTTATTTTATTTTTATTTTTTATTTTTTTAATGTAATTGTCTTTATATGCAATTGATTTTCTAGCACAAATATCAATGCAGTAAATGCAACTACTTGTAGTAGTCATTTTCACATCAAACCAAACAAAAATTTTGCAATTACAGCAATTGCATGTACATCCGGTTGCCATGTACAATACATGCAACCAAACAAACACTAAATTTCATAAGTTATTGAGGTTTCTGTGTGTTTGGTTTGCTAGTTCATGCCATGGTAGCGATCAGGGATTGGTACCATGTCAAGGGGAATTGGATGGGCGATCCATGCGTTCCCAAGAACCTCAGTTGGGATGGCGTCAACTGTTCTTTCAACATAACCAAAGCCCCAAGGATCATTGCTGTGTGAGTGTCCAGTTTGCTTCTTGTGATTGGTAGTATGGAGGAGCTAACTGCAGGTTGTGCTGATGAACCAAAATGCCTTGCAGAAACCTCTCAAACAGAGGATTGACTGGTGAAATTACCAGCTCGTTTGCCAACCTCAGCGCCGTCCAGTACCTGTAAGTGCCATGCACAGAGCAGCAGACTGCTCCAACAAATGCCATTAGTAAAATAAGTTATACAATTTGTACACAGAAAAGCAAATGTAAAAGATGAAACTATGATTTTGCAGGGACTTGTCCAACAACAACTTGACTGGGCCAATACCTGCTGAATTAGCAGAGTTACCATCACTCAAGATCCTGTGAGTGAATTGACCTCATTGCTATTAAGAAATTATGAGCTTACATTTGTTTTAAATATAGGAAAAAGGAACGTGTAGCACACTTGTATAAAAATTAATCATACTTTTTATACAAATGAACAATGTTCAAATATTTTATACAAATAGTATCGTTACTTTCTATTGCGCTATACGCACTATACTAAAAACGCTACACGCTCTCTATCCCCAATAAATAAATGTAAATATTTTCTCTTTCATACTCCATATTTTCCTGTTATTTTTTTTTTTCTCTAACAGACAATCAATATTGCACGTTTACTTTTTGAAATTTTAACTCCATCATTAGTATTTATCTTGATGTTTTGTTTTTTCCTCATAGCAGTGCCGATAGAATTTAGTTTCACTATGGTTGATATATATTTATCTTCTTGCAGAAATTTGGCAAACAACCAGCTCAACGGATCAATTCCTTCTGCTCTCCAAAATAAATCACAGAATGGAGTGTTTCAGCTAAGGTACATTCTTATTTAAAATCCTTAAAGTTATGATTCATAATTGAATCTAGAAGACATCCCAGCTGGGAATCATGGTGTTCATAGAACATGAACCAAATATATTCGGTACTAATGATCCAATTTTCCCTTATGGACATTGGCACTAGGGAGAAAGTAACCATATTCTCCTCGAGTGTAGGTTCATCATTATTAAATATTAGATGAGGAATAGAAAAATAAACTAATAGGTGCTGTTGAAAAGCTATAGATTAGTGAAAACTTTTTCTCATCATTCTGAAATTGTAATCATATGTATACTTATTGGAAACTCATTTGTGATTCAAGAACTGAAGGCAATCCAAACATTTGTTACAATGCAACTTCATGTGAGGCAGGGAAGAAAAAGAACACTGTTGCCACACTTATTATTGTGATTTCTTGCATAGCTGCTGTGATTGCCTTGTTAGTAGTGGCAGTAATTTTCCACAGACTAAGAAAGCAACGAGGTAATTGATCTTCCATTAAGATACATTTAGTGATCCCTTTTTAACTGACGCCTGATGGCACATTTTTACTTGATAGTCTCTTCAACAGGATCATCAAGCACAGTTCTTCCCAGTCAAGTGAAATCTCATGGATATGACGAACTGCACCAGCTTGAGAATCGACAATTCACGTATCAGGAATTGGAGAAAATAACCAACAATTTCATAAGAGTCCTGGGCAAAGGGGGATTTGGGTCTGTCTACCACGGCCATCTGGAGGATGGCACTGAAATTGCCGTCAAGCTCCGGTCTCATATGTCGGCTCAAGGAACTAAAGAGTTCCTTGCAGAGGTGATTGATAATTTCCAGTTGAATCCTGGATAGCTCAGAGATGTAATAGTTGAACTGGATGTTGCATATAGTATTTTTGCAAGTACATGTTGACTCCACAAAGTTTTGTATATGGACGTCTGTGGCTCATTTGATAGTAGAAATGGTTAATCTGGTTGTCAGTTTATCAGAAAAAAAATCCATGTTGATTAGTTTTTGCATATCAATTTTGAATTTTGTTTTGTGCACCAGTTCTGTTTCCCCTGAAATGGTGGACTAATTCATCATTCTCTGTGCTGCAGGCCCAACACTTGACAAGGGTGCATCACAAGAATCTACTTTCCATGATTGGCTACTGCATTGATGGAGACTATCTTGCTCTTGTATATGAGTACATGGCCCAAGGAACCCTACGAAACCATCTAAAAGGTTTGTCACGATCACTCGCCTTGCTCTTTCTCCTGCTCTTGTATACAGAGCTCCAGTTAATTGAAATCTGTAAGTTTCATCTAAGTAAGCTCATTAAAAAAATGTCTCCAAGATTTTCTTTAAGGTCACCAACTCCACAAAAATCTCAAACAGTTACACATTTAAAACATTCCAATTTCTTGTCAACAAAAATTTAACTTTCTTGTGGACTTCATTATTTGAGTGCTCAATCAGCATGGACACAATAACTTTGAGGCATTAGTGAATTCTGCTTCTTTTATGTGCTTTTTCAGTACTGCCTTGCTGATGTTTGTTTGTCAAGGCCTTAATTACTAACAAAAGTTAACGATATTGAAAATTATATTCTTCTGAAATATTCGCGCGTTGTTAATCCATTATTAGTTGTTTTTGCAGAAAGAAACATAAAATCTGATCTATTTATTTTCTCATGCAATGTTCTTTAATTCTCACGAAAGAAATAACAATCACCGTTGCATTACATCCTGCAATGAGTTCGGAGAAAGAGAAAGTACTAGCTATCTATGAATAGTTAATCAACCATAAAAGAACAGTCAACCAGATTGCATGCTTTAGATTTCTTGCCCAGTAGAACAGGAATTCTGGTTGATTCACACAGAGAGATTAACCAGACTAAAGTAGATAAACACCTCACTCGGTCGGATTGATTCGATGAACTCGACGATTCAAATCGATCCAATCTCAATTGGGTCGGGGTCAGATCGTTGATCGGGTTAGACCGAAACCGACTCGATCATGATCCGATCATGAATGGGTCGAATACAAATTTTAATTTTTTAAACCCGATCAACTCAACCTAACCCGAGGATCTAAACTTTTATATATTTTTTTATTAATATTAAACTAATTTATTCTTGATAAAAAAATTATATTACTTTAAAATTAAAATATATTAAAAATTTATGCTTATATCTTTTAAAAGTGTTACAAACTTTTGAAAAAAATATATTTCTTTCTTTTTTAAAAAATATAATTAATTGTTAAATATTATAAAAAAATAATTAAAAATATATGAAAAATTTTACTCGGATAAATCGATTATCCGATTCGATCAAATCTAACCCAATGACAATCGGATTAAATTAAATTCGACGATTAATTTGTCATCAATCTAACACAATTCAATCTGAATAAAATTAATCGAATTTGAATTCGGGTATGATCGAATTCGATCCAAGTTCTCTTCTGAAGACAAACCAAAAGACAAAGACAGCTTCAGTAAATTGAATTGGGACTCTTATTGCTAACGCGCTAAAAAAAGACGCCAACTCTAGAGAAAAGCTCCAACAGTTACATATTGAAACATTCCAATTTCTTGTGCACTTCACTATTGCAAATCTCAATGAGCATTGACAAAACACCTTGTAGGCCTTTCCCAGTACTGTTTTTTTTTTTTTTGTGTTTCTTGCTATTTCAATAATCGCTTGATCATGTTTGTTTGTCATGTCCTTTCACAGATAGAACAGCTGATGCCGGAACTCTGAGTTGGCGACAGCGTCTCCAGATCGCAATCGAAGCTGCTCATGGTTTGTCATGATTATGAAGAATAACCATTTTTTTTCGACTTCCCGGTGCTCCTTGTTTCATGTCTCATGTTCTACTCATCTGTTTTTTTTTCCTTGGAACGCAGGATTGGAGTACTTACATACGGGATGCAAGCCACCAGTAATCCATAGAGATGTAAAGACTGCTAACATACTGTTGAGCGACAAGCTGGAGGCAAAGTTAGCAGATTTTGGGTTGTCAAAGGCTTCCCAGGCAGATAGTGACGAACCAATATCCACTGCACTTGCTGGTACCCTTGGGTACCTTGATCCAGAGTATGCCATTGTTTCCTGATAATCTGAAATACACAAGTTCAATTACTTATGATAAATTGAGCAGGAAATGTGTGTACAATAGAAAGTAGCTAACTACATCCAGTTTTGAATTGTTTCAGGTACTACACAAAATTCCATCTCAGTACGAAGAGTGATGTGTACAGCTTCGGCGTTGTTCTCTTGGAGCTGATCACAGGCCAACCTCCAATCATGCCATGTACAGAGAGCACTCACATAGTGGAATGGGTGCAGCAGAGTCTGGAAACAGGAAACGTCGAGGACATCGTCGACCCGAGGATGCGATGGGACTGCGACATGAATTCCATCTGGAAAGCCGCCGAGGTAGCGCTGCGGTGCACCGCGCAGACTTCCCAGGACAGGCTCACCATGAGTGAGGTTGTATTGCAGCTGAAAGAGAGCTTGCTGCTGGAAGCTGTTCGCGAGAGGGATGAGAGTAATGTCTACGCAGTGTAGCAGTGGAATAGTGCGTGTTATTGGAATAGTATATTCTTCAAAGACTTATTTGTGATCAATGAGGCCAAAATGATATTTATATTTTATTCCATGTCCTAAATTTGTGACTCTGGGCTTCAACTGGCCTATGTACTCTTCTATTTTTAAAATAAAAGCTTAAATTATCCATTAGAGCTACTCATAAGGCCTGAACAAAAATCCTCGATCTAAAAGAAAATAATGCTAAAACATGAGTTACCTTAAAATAGTAAAAAAAATTAATATATTTCAGTAATATATTATTACATTTAGCATATGTAATACATAAGATTTATGAGGTTCATTCATAATGGACTATGTTATCGAACAACGACTGAGTAATTTCTTTGATGAAAAAATAATAGATAATTACAAGATGCAGAATAACTCAAATTCTAAAGGGGCGTTTGGCACATTTCTACTTTTATCAACCGGTAATCTAGATAACCAATAAAATAGATTATCACTTTATAAATTATCGGTAATATCATATTATAGTGTTTGATAAGTACTAGTAACATAAATTATAATTTAAATTATTAAATAGAAAATTACTAAAATACCCTCAACAAATATTGAACTTTAATCATATAATATTTTATATAAACAAAAGGGTTAAGTTAAAAATTTGAGTTTGGATAAAATATATGAAGTTTATAGTCCATAAAATAATTTAAAGAAATCGAAAAGATGTTAATAATAATATTTTTAATAAAATATGAATATTTTAAAAATTCGGTTGAATGGATAAATTTGTCAAAATGCGTGTCATCCTACTGATAATCTGGAAAGACACCTCTAATGGCTGCTATCTTGATTACCAGTAAGGTGGTAATTTAAATTATCAGAGAAGTAAAAAATACCGGTAATGTGTTGCAGCCAAACGCGGTAATGTGGTGGGTCCTAGAAAATTTAATTTAAATAACCGGTAATCCAGATAGATTACCTCATACCAAACGGCCCCTTAGTAGTTTATATAAGAATTGGACTCCGTATACAAAATAGGAAACATAAGCTCTAAGGTTGTTTAGGTCTCGGAAACTTCTCGTATGGGAGATCCCCCCTATGGGAGTTTATATAGGGACATTTATATAAACCCTAGGGAGTTTATATAGGGACGAGCGGCTTCGTCGCCCCAATTATTCGAGTGGTTGTGATGCACTAGAGACATATAGGGTTGATCACTCGGTTAAGATTCAAGTCATTATCAACACTAACCTATCAAAATATTATTCGCTTTAGGTCTTGGTCCGCATAATTTTAAAACGTGTCTTGAAGGATTGAAGACATGTCCACATATATATCAAATATCTCTTTCGTGATTTATCCGACTAATTCAAGACATGTCTCTTGTATTCTTTTTCTCTAAGAAAAATCCATTCATATAAAGTCCGACAAGATATTTATTTCATTTATCTTGAATTATATATTTTCTTTATTAAATTAGATACGCTATCGAGTAATATATTTGTATTTCTATTCTTAACACTCCTCTTTAACTCACATGTGGGTCGTTGACAATTTTAATTTAATTCAAAGTTCAAAATACGTGAATAACTAAGAATAAAAATTAATTTTTAATACAAATAATATTGAAATTTAATAACATATGAAATTAAATGTATTATTAATAATCTTGAAAATTATAATTAATTTCTTTTATTGATAATAGAGTAAAGATTTCATCTCATAACTAAAAGTAGAAAAACATTATATGAACGAAGTTAAGTCTCAAATTAAAAAAAAATAGACAAAATAAATAGTTTTGTAAGTTATTTAGTATGAACAAATTAATAATGGAGATTTTAAATTCCCATGAAACTGACTTAATTAGCATGTTATTTTAGTAGATAACCCATGCCGACAGGCCAAAGCAAGCCAACGTAGGGCCAACCTGACAAAAGACCAGACTTTAGTTTCAAACCATAGTCAACCCATGCATGGCCGATTCCGCTTGAAACGTACGAATCCAAAACCTCTAGTACACAGATACACTGTTGAATTCTTTTACGTTGAGCTTGGTCGCAATCCAAAGGCTATTACACTATCCAAAGTCAATGACCTCATATATATCTTTAGAAATATTTTCAATCCTTCTAAAATTTTCTCTTAAAAATTCTCATTATATTCACATAAAAAATATCTTTAAAACTTGATAAAATTATTGCTCAGAATTAGAAATTCTTTTTAGAAAAATATAAAAAGACTCGTATTATTATTATTATTATTATTATTATTATTATNTCTTTAAAACTTGATAAAATTATTGCTCAGAATTAGAAATTCTTTTTAGAAAAATATAAAAAGACTCGTATTATTATTATTATTATTATTATTATTATTATTATTATTATTATTATTATTATTATTATTATTATTATATAGCTTGTTTAGATTGAAAGAGTTGGAGAGATGAGTTGGGGTTAGGGAACTTTTGTTTGAATATAAATTTTAAAAAAAAATCAATGAGGAAAGAGGGTTTGGATTCTTCAAAATGATTCAAAATCAATTTCATCAATTTAATAAAATAAAAAAAAAATATTTTTTTTTTAAAAAATTATCCTTCGTCATATATAAATTTAATCTTTTGTTTTTTATATACTATAATAAAGTCATCTTTTTAAAAATTATTCTTGCTATTTCCATCTTTTTATCCAAACAAAACTTAAAATTATTATCACTTCTTCGCTCCCACTTTTCTTTTCCATCTTCTCTTCTTCTTCCCCTCCTCACCCTCCACCCAAACAAAGCATGATTATAGAAGTATATAGGACCAATTTGACGGAGCGATGCCCATCCTCCGTAACTTCGTACCACGCCAACAATGTTGGTCAACAAATTGCTAGCTTCCTTTCATGAGAAGTAAGCGACAACAAACTTTGCACATCATTTTTTGAGTTCCAAGTTGTCAACGGATGGATGAAAATATCACTTAACTGATTTCACATTGCTTCATTTGTTTAATTTGGTAGAACTGTTTTCTAAGAAAATAAATTTCTCAATTTTTACTGTTTGATAATTATAAGAAGCACAATCAATCAAAAATTTAATTTTTGTTGATCAGAAAAATATGTTAAGTATTAAAAAAATAATTTATTCTTTTTAAGATAGGAAATTATTTTCTATTTTCATCTATCAACTTCATGAAAACGAATTATTTTTTTTAAAATTCGTTCTCTTAAAAAATCAATTTCTTAAAAAAACATTTCACAGCAATTAATTTTTATCAAAATAAATGTAGTCTATATTTTTTTTTTCGATTACAACTAAAGTTTAGAATTTAAACAAGGAAATATAGGTAAAAAAAGAGACAATACAAATTTTACTATAAAAAATTGAATTCTTTAATGGTATATTTGGATTGAGGGTAATGGAGGATAATGAAGGGGAATGTAATAATTAACTTTGTTTGAATAATATTTTTCTAGAGAAGAAAGTTAAAAATTAACCTCCTTTCCTCTCCTAATTAACTAAAAATTATTATCCCCAATTTGAAATTGAATGAAGGATAAAAAATTTTACCTTCATTCTCTTCTCTCTTATTACCTTTCCCTTCACTCCCTTCTCTTCCCCTCTTATATCCAAACATACCCTAAAGTTCATGAGTTGACATGTGCGCTACAACCATAATTGTTTTGTGGGACTAACCAAATATTGACAACCTGCTACTGCATGGACATTTAATGAGGTGAGAACTGTATTCGTATCCGTATGAACAAGTCAAATACCGACCAACGATTAGAAAATTATTTCTATGTGCATAAGTTCTGCTAATATGAACTTGATTAGGATCAATTTTATGTGTATGTTAATTTACATGTTCTTTTTATTTTAAGCTAAGATATGTCTAGAAGTAATATATATTAAGAAAGTTGCTAGGCATTTTCAATAAATAGCATGTCGGAATTGTTTTCTAATTAATAGGCTTTGACCTTATCTAATTCAAACATTAAAAGAGATAACAACAGGTGTCATTAATTGATGCACAAATAGCTCAAGTTGAAATATTTAATTTGTTCGTGCCCATCAAGTTGTGCCAACAACCAAGATGGTTTATTTACGTTAAGATAATGTTGCGTTTTGAGCTGTTTTAGAAGACAAATGTTTTTTTATGAAAATTAAATGTTAAGGAAAATGGATATTTAGGAAAAATAATTTACTTCTATGTGTTTGATAGATAATTATAAATGTAGGAAATTTTTTTCTTGATAATATAAAATTAATAAATTAGTGAGAGAAAAATGATTTCTTATTTGAAAAGAATAAATTATTTTCTTAAATTTTAACATACATTTCTAAATTGTTTTCATATTTTTATAATCAATAAAAAAATTAATTTTTGATTTGTCTGAGTCTTTTATGATTGTCAAATATTAAAAATTAAGGAATTCATTTTCTAAAAAATGAATTCGGGAAAAAAATAATGGAACCTAAATCAAATAGTGAATGAGTTGCTCTTGATTTTCAGTGATTAGTAATAAAAGATTATATATATACTTATATATATGAAAAATATAAGTAAGTGAAAAAAACGACACAAACCAAAATTATTAGTAATTTTCAGATGATATATATGCTGTAAAATCCAGACATATTCATTGCCAATGTATAATATGTATATTTATACAACTTTCTAGTGTAAAAGTATTCATAATTTTGATTCAAATATAATTTCAATATAGAAATATTAATTGTATTTATTGTTACCATATACTTAGAAATAATATATATATATATATAATTGCTAAATAATTGTATAAGCACCGTCATAAGCCATATACAACACTTTCCTGTTTCCATCTTCCAGCTTTTTAAAGGTGCTGAAGGCCGAGAGCTTGTTGACCCATCAGCCATCAGGATTAATGTGTTAGGACTTAGGACCAAAGAATTTTGGTGAAATAGTTATAGAAAATTGCATGTTTAAATACAGAAGTTGTTATGATAGAAGCCTTAGATTTGCTAAGCCACGTCCTGTAGGCTGCTGGCTAAAAATTCTTCCGTTCTCTCCTTCCAGATTCACCTTCAGCATCAGTGTAGAGGAAGACGTGTGTTCTAGTTAGTGTCTTCTGGAGCTTGTCTGTTCTCATGGATGGATGTGGGATAAAGTTCAAGCTACAGAAGATGGTTCAGGTGTGGTGCTTCGTTCTTCTTGCTTTTGCAGTAATTGTCGCCACCATCCCTGCAGTTGGAGCGTCCACTGATGACCTCGGTAAAGCTCCTCTACAATCTATCGTGCTGTGCATCTTTGTCGCACTCCATCAACGTTTTTTTTTTCTCTCTTCTACATATGATCACTCGTACGTTCATTGACTAGAACAGTACTCTGGTAAGCTGCTCAGATCTCTGCATGCAATATAAGTTTGTCTAAAACTGAAGACTAAAGACAAGGAATAAGTTGACAAGATTAATGACACCATAACTTTTGTCTGGTTTTAACCGAGTAAACTAAGAGATAGAATAAGCAGGAATAAACAAACACTGTTCACGTTCCATTTCTTTTTTTACAGGTTTCATTAGCATCGACTGTGGGCTTCCGGAGAACGACTCATATCAGGACGAAAGCAGCGGCATAAAGTACGTCTCCGACGCCGGCTACATAGACGCCGGCACGAATCGGGACGTCCCGTCGGCCGTATCTTTCGCCCGGCGATACCGCAATCTGAGAAGCTTTCCGAGCGGGACCCGAAACTGCTACACCTTCAAGTCCCTGACAGCAGGACAGAAGTATCTGATAAGGGCAGGGTTCTACTACGGGAACTACGACCTCTTGGACAAGCAAGTACGATTCGATCTGTACCTGGGACTCGACTTCTGGGAGACGATCAACATGAACAGTTCATCTACACCTCACTTCGCCGAAATCGTCGTCCAAGCCACGGCGGATGTCACGTTCGTCTGCCTGGTGAACATCGGCACCGGGGCTCCGTTCATCTCCGGTCTTGATCTCAGGCCAGTGAAGAGCAACCTTTACCCCTCCGTCAATGCCTCTCTCGGTCTGGTCAATTCATGGAGGTCCAACGTGGGGGAGTCGGATCCTAAGATGATCTTCAGGTGCGTCACTAACGTTGTTGTTTTGGATTTTTCAGGATTATCTTCATTTCTTATGAGTTATGACTGCAGATACATAAATGATTATAAAATTGAATATATATATATATATATGGAAAAAAATATATAACGCACTTTTATAAAAAATAATGATACTTTTTTATAAATGAATAGTTTTAATTTTTTTTACAGACAATATCGTTACTTTTTATTACACTACACGCACAACATATATATATATAAGCGTTGTTGTTTTGAATTTTTATGGATTATTTTCATTTATTTATGACTGTAAATATCTAGATTTAAATTTCATTATAGAATTGAATAGACATTATCCACCGATCTCCTCGAAATCTTTTAATATTTCGTTTTTGTGTCCGTCACTTTTTTAACATATGGGCACTTTCAAATTCGATCACATTTCTAATGAACGGACGATGGACAAAAATACCTAAATTTTTCTTTAGTAGGTGACCATAATCGATTTGGATTTGGCTTTTTTATATGGATAAATTTATATTTCTAATAATTCTTCTAATACTCTTAAATTGTCCTAAAAAATTATCAAATTATAAAGTATATTATTATAAGGTGTTAACAAGTTTTTTAGAAAAAAAATTTAAGAGGTTGTACTTGTAACATCACGTATATTTCCTAAAGTTTGACTTAAATTCGGAGGCTTCTCGGAAAGAATGATTTTGATTTATAGTTCTCATCAGCTGCCACGTGAAGGAGCGTTGAACTGTTAACTTGTGTTTCTTATTTTATGGATATACCAAAAAATATAGGGTCGATTCGGAAAAAAAAAAGAGACTAATTTTTATATATAAATAAATTCTCGCCGGATTTATTAAAAATTAAAAAGGTGGGAATTGAACCCGACGTGAATCGAACACGCAACCTTCTGATCTGGAGTCAGACGCGCTACCATTGCGCCACGGATCCGAAGATGCTCTCTATCAAAACAAATTTTATTTATCCTAATTCTTGGTTATGTAGATATCCCTACGATGCTGTTGATCGCATTTGGTTACCTTACAACGGTTCGGCTGGGGGGACAGATATCTCCACTCAATCATCAGTGCTGAATGCTGAATCCGATCCCTTTGAAGCGCCTTCGATCGTCCTCAAGACTGCCTTGACACCACTGAACTCCACCAGAGTACTGCAACTCAGCTGGACGCCTGATCATGGACCTAACGCCGAGTACTATGTCATTATGTACTTTTCCGAGCTCAAGGAGAACTCCTCGAGGCAGTTCGACGTTTACGTGAACGGAGAATTATGGTATCAGAAACCTTTCACGCCCAGGTACCTCTACTCTGATGTTCTGTACGGCATGGTACCTTCAAACGGGTACAGTCGTCACAATGTCTCTCTGGTTGCCACTGCAAATTCCTCACTTCCACCGATCCTCAATGCCATGGAGGTCCACTCAGTATTGAACATCACCAGTGTTCCTTCAGATAATGCTGACGGTATGATCTCTTGCTGTGCAGCTAAGATTTCAGAATGTTACTGAAGTCTTCGACTGTTCATGGTTTCTGTGTGCTTGGTTTGTCAGTTTATGCCATGGTAGCGATCAAGGAGTGGTACCATGTCAAGGAGAATTGGATGGGGGATCCATGTGTTCCGAAGGATCTCATGTGGGATGGCGTCAATTGCTCTGTTAACACAGCTAGCGCCCCAAGGATCACTGCTCTGTGAGTATCTGATTGATTCTTGGAATGGTGGAGTTAATTTTCAGGTTGAACTGATGAACTAAAATGCATTGCAGAAACCTCGCAAACAGAGGATTGACTGGTGAAATAACCACTTCATTTGCTGGCCTCAGTGCAGTTGAGTACCTGTAAGTGTCTCACCGTTGCATCTTCCCTGCTTCCTTTTAGCCTTAAGCACAAAACATGAATAGTATGCATTTAGCACAGGAATCCAATCATCAAAAGATGACAATATGATTTTGTACAGGGACTTATCCAACAACAACTTAACGGGACCAATACCTGCTAGTTTAGCAGAGTTACCTTCTCTCAAGATCCTGTGAGTGCATTGAACTTTTGACCTCTACTGTTACATATTATAACATTATGTTTGTTTGTAAGATATGTAATGGTTTTCTATTTCACTCTTTATGCTTTCCTTTTATTACCCCCTTTAAGAGGCAATTTGATCTTGCACCCTTATTTCTTTAAAAATTGATCCCTATCATTAGTAGATATGTTGATGTGTTTTCCCTTGTAACAGTGTCAGTAGGAGTGGGCTTTGTATGATTGATAGATATTCTCTTTTTGCAGAAATTTGACAAACAACCACTTGAATGGATCAATTCCTTCTGCTCTCATAACAAAATTACAGAATGGAGTGCTTCTGTTAAGGTACATTCTTATTAAAAATCCTTGAAGGTTATGATTCAACGTTGAATGCAGACAACATTCCATTTTGAAATTTATATAGATGTATATAGTATTTAATTAAAGATGTTGTGCACTAATGTTTCATTTTTTCTCTTAAGACGTTGGCCTTAGAGATAATGTGACCATCCTGCTTGAATGAACAGAAAATGAACGTAGGTTATAAAATTTCATCAAACTTGTAGTGTGAAAATGAGAGATATAAAATATCAGGAACAGTTTAAAGCTAGAAATTAGTGAAAAGTTGTGCTCGTTATTATGAATTTACAATGTTATATATACTTATTGGAGGCTCCTTTGTAATCAAAGCATTGAAGGTAATCGAAACCTTTGTGTCAATGCAACTTCATGTGAGGGGAATTCAAGTTCAGGGAAGAAAAAGAACACTGTTATTGTGGTATCTTGTATAGCTTCTGTGATGGTCTTGTTTGTGGTAGCAATAGTTTTCTACAGACTAAGAAAACAACGAGGTAATCGATCAAGACCCATTTAATGATCTCCTTTTAGAGACAGATGATGTCATGTTTTTTTACTTAAAAGTTTCTTCAACAGGATCATCAAGTGAAGTTCTTCCCAGACAAGTAAGACATCATGAATATGATGAACTGCACCAGCTTGAGAATCGACAATTCACGTATAAAGATTTGGAGAAAATAACCAACAATTTCGCAAGAGTCCTTGGCAAAGGTGGATTTGGCTCTGTCTACCATGGTTGTTTGGAGGATGGAATTGAAGTCGCCGTCAAGATGCGTTCTCATACTTCGACTCAAGGAACTAAAGAGTTCCTTGCAGAGGTAATTTAAAATTTCCAGTTGAATCCTGATAACTGGTATCTTTAATAGTTGAACTAAAGCTGAAATGCACGTTAATTATTTGTATTTTCATGCCTGTATATGGTATATAAGTGATTTATTCCAAGTACATATTGACTCCTAATTGATTCTTGACTTCAGGAACTCTACTGTTTGTATCTGGATCGTTGTGGTATAGTAGAAATGACATATTTTGGTTTCATTTTATCAGAAGAAGATCCGTGTTGATTAGTTTAGCATGTCAATTTTCTTTTGGTCATCAATTATGTTTCTACTGAAGTGCTGAACTAATTCACCACTCTTTGTGTTACAGGCCCAGCATTTGACAAGGGTGCATCACAAGAATCTAGTTTGCATGATTGGCTACTGCATTGATGGAGATTATCTGGCTCTTGTATATGAGTACATGTCACGAGGAACCCTCCGGAACCATCTAAAAGGTTTGAGGCACAGAAAACTTCAATCTTCTACTAGCTCTACTTAACAAAGATTAAGGATATTAGAATTTTATTCTTCTGAATTATTCATTGCATAGATAGTTCATTATCAGTTGCCTTTGCTGAAAGAAACTTAAGAGGATCTAAAACAAATTTCTGTTTGTAATGTTCTTTAATTCTTACATAAGGGGAATCGCGAGTGCATTGACGTATCTAAATCAAGCAATGTGTTCTGAAACAGGGAAAGAAAACCGAGAAAATTAAAACAGTCAATTAGATTGCATGTTTTAGGCTTTCTTGCCAAGTAGAATAGGAATTATTGTGGATTTCACTGAGAGATTAAGCTGATTAAATTTAGTAAAATCAGAACTGCACAGCAAGTTCTCTTCTGAAAACAAGATCGTAAAGATACTAGAGCTTCAGTTAATTGAATTGGGCCTTCTAATGCTAACTCATTGAAAAAGGACACCAACTCTATGGAAATATCCAAAGTTACATGTTTAAACATTCCAATTTATCGCCAAAAAGTTAAAACTTTCTTGTGGAGTTCGTTATTTGAATGAGCATGGACAAAACAACCTGGACATGTTTGTTTCTTCAGTAATTGTTTGTCATGTCCTTGCACAGGTAAAACTGATGATGCCAGAGCTCTGAGTTGGCGACAGCGTGTCCGAATTGCAATCGAAGCTGCTCAAGGTTTCATTTGACTATGAAGAATAGGTCTCTTTTCGACTTCTCGTTTCATTTATCATGCTCTATTCATTGGTTCTTCGGGGATGCAGGTTTGGAGTATTTACATACTGGATGCAAACCACCAATAATCCATAGGGATGTAAAGACTGCTAACATACTCTTGAATGACAAACTGGAGGCAAAGTTAGCAGATTTTGGGTTGTCCAAGGCATGCCAGGCAGATACTGATGAACCCATATCCACTGCACTTGCTGGTACCCTGGGGTACCTTGATCCAGAGTATGTCATTGCTCCCTCAGCAGAAATACATTTTCTTCATAGAAAAAGTGAATAGCTTCTGTTTATCCATTATACATATATATTATGAAAAACATGCATAAAAAAGCCTCATCAAAGAGGTTGAGTTTTATGAAAGATAAGTCCAATTACTTGTGATAATTAATCAGGAACTGCAAGATAAAAAGACCAGGATGTATGCAAAATATGAAGCAGCTCACTATATCCACCTTGGAATTGTTTCAGGTACTACACAAAATTCCATCTCAGTGCCAAGAGTGATGTGTACAGCTTCGGCGTTGTCCTCTTGGAGCTGATCACAGGCCAACCTCCAATCATACCAAGTTCAGAGAGCACTCACATTGTTGAATGGGTGAAGCAAAATCTGGCAACAGGAAACATAGAGGATATCGTCGATGCAAGGATGCATGGGGACTATGACTTGAATTCCATCTGGAAAGCTGCTGATGTAGCGCTGAGGTCCACCGTCCAGACTTCCCATGACAGGCTTTCCATGAATGAGGTTGTGGTGCAGCTAAAGGATAGTCTATCATTAGAAGCTGTTCATGATAGGGATGAGAGTGTGGTCGCAAGCAGCAGCGGTAACCTGCAAACAGATGGAAGCGAGATAACAGAGTGCAGTGGTATCGAAATAGAAGGCTCTTCCAAGACTTCTTTCGTTAGTTCTCCTTCGGCAATTTG
Source organism: Pontederia paniculata (assembly GCA_001647135.1). Lineage (NCBI taxonomy): Eukaryota > Viridiplantae > Streptophyta > Magnoliopsida > Commelinales > Pontederiaceae > Pontederia > Pontederia paniculata. Next base: position 1,100 of record LTAE01014291.1, on the reverse strand, counting down.
ATGTTTACATATTTTTTTTTATACATAAGTTATGTTTTAACATGTTAAAGAACAAGAACTTCTTGAACCAAGTGATAGTCTATTTTGGTATATTTGTTCGTCCTTTGCTGGCTTGAATTCCGTCTCTCTGCTCGCGAGAGTGACTCAGAGGACGACCCACCGGACTCTATTCCGATTCCAGCAAACGGAGGTCAAAGCCGTAGCGCGCGCCCTTTTGAAGCAGGGCGAGACAACTTTAGCTAGGAGCCTCTTTTCCTTTTGCCCAGCTCCCCGAAAACAACGTTCGACTTGCATGTGTTAAGCATATAGCTAGCGTTCCTTCTGAGCCAGGATCAAACTCTTCTTTTGACTATGATTGGGCCCTGCAGTGGTAGAACCTGGTGAACCGGACGTTTTTTTTTTTCTTGTAGCATTTGAATGATCTTCCTTTATAATATATAAAATAGTAGACCAATAGACCGCATGATTGGAACTTTGTTGAGTCTCGAATGGAATATTATTTTTCTTTAGAAAAAGAAACTTTAGCATGTTACATGAACATTTTTTTTTATTGTCTCGAGTTCGTTGATGTCCTGGTGAGGCCCACAGGTGGTTCCTCATCCCAAAATATAGGTATTTCCTCATCCCACAATATATCATAATCTTCACCAGAAAAATATCATGATTGTTGAGAACGAAGAACAATAATAGAAAGATTATAAGAAGCACAAAAAAATATACACAGATTTTACGTGGTTCAGAGATGAATCTCCTACGTCCACGACTCTTGCAAAGAGTTTTTCACTATATTAATGTTCAAAACTACCAGAGTACATAACCGCTCCAAAGATAATATATATATGATGGAGCTAGGGCAACCGCCCACAAAATAATGAAATTACGATGGTGCTAGTTAGATCGGCACTAGTAGAGATTGGATGATCAGTCTCCATCTGCTATCTTCAATAATCTCTCACTTAGAGACTTATCATTACATGAACTCTGGGGAAGTAGCATACACAACTCTGGATGATCAGTCTCCATCTGCTATCTTCAATAATCTCTCACTTAGAGACTTATCATTACATGAACTCTGGGGAAGTAGCATACACAACTCTGGA
>LTAE01014288.1:0-11576 GCA_001647135.1 Pontederia paniculata | reverse complement strand
TATTTATGCTAAGTACACCCCAATGTATGCACTGCCCTGCAAAATCATTAACTTCCACATACTATTATCTATGGCCGATATTATTTAAGTGGTCTTAAATTCAGTAGGCTGCTTGTGCAGATTCATAATAAGGAACAAAAGTTTTCTTTTGAGAGGGATTAAGGAAAGATATAATAATGAATCTCTACAACAGAAGTGATTGATGCAGATTGAAATACAGTTCAGAACTTCAGATTACTTATCCAACAAGCAGACCCATCTGGGAAGGTCAAATCAGATGCAAGGTATCATTATAAAGCTTGGATATTTTCCAACTTAATTTTTTTTAGAAGGGATCTTTTGCAACTTTACACAACTTCATCAAATTACAGGTCATATACGACAGATGTTCCAGTTACGAAATCAACATTTGACTTAATAAACATACCTGAGGCAGCAGCATTAAGAGACCATATAGTGTCTTCAGCAACCACATATGTTTCCCGGGTTCAAGCAGCTATAGAAAGTCAAAGCATGTTATTTTCTATCATCAAAGGAAAAAATACAAAAAAGGAACAGGTAAAAATGTTACAAATTACAATTTGAGAACAAATAAACATCCTTAAACAAAGATATGTTTCTAAATCTAAACAAGGTCTCATCGACTTTCCAATTGCAAATTTCAGGTTCACCTGGCGGAGCACAGCATCTCCAAATGCGAAATCTAAATTGGACAAAAGTTTCTTGGCTCGATTGAACTAGCTGAAGTTTCAGCTGGCTTCTGTATCAGCACTGGAGAGGCCATTTTCTGATCATATTTCAAGTTAGAAAGGGCATGGTTTCTAGAGACGGATTTCCGATCAATTGTGGAGGAACAATGGAGAAGCTATCCTTCACTTAACTCAGCAACAAAAACCTTGGTTGATAAACTGTGTCGACTGCGAACTTTCCTGCGAGAATATAGGCATCAGATCAAGGTTGATCGAGAGGGACGAAAATTGGAGGCTTTAGAAGCTATTAATTTGCTGGACCAGCTGGAAGATAACCAGGAGCAAGCTAGTCGCAGGCGGCATTAGGAGATTCTTGCTCATGAAGATTTAAAAGATGCGTGAGGGCTCTCCTTGCCCGGATGCTTTTCCGATGTTTTTCTACAAGGAATTTTGGATGCTGGTGAGACCTCACGTCTTGGCAACTGTCCAAGAATTCACCTTGGGCAATATGGGCTTTGAAAGACTCAATAAATTCTTCCTCTTCTTAATCCTGAAGAAACCTGCAGCAGACCGAGTTGAAGACTTCAAGCTTATTGCTTTATCCAACTGAATCTATCTTATTGTGGCTCATGTTTTGGCTAATAGGTTGCATCTGATGTTAGATTTTTTGGTTCATCCTATACAATCTGCATTTATTATCGGTCCCTCGATTTCTCAGAGCTTCATTATGGCTTCGGAGAACACCTCCTTTCGTGTCATATATGCAACGGGGGTTTCATGTGGAAGGTTGATTTCTCAAAGGCATATGATTCTCTTGACTAGCGAATTTTGTAGAGTTCTGTTCATAAAAGGGGGTTTCCTATGATATGAATATCTTGAATGAAACGTTGTGCTTGCATGGATTCTTTCTCAGTGCTTATCAATGGCAGCCCAACGGGTGGTTGGATCCAAACTCAACGAGATGTTCGTCAAGGTTGTCAACTAGCCCTAATGCTTTTTTTATAGCTGCGGATGCTTTAGCACGTTGTACCTTTTTTGTTTGCAATGCTGGTCTGCTTTATGGATTTTTTGGGAACTCAGAACAAGGCAAACAAAAAAAGATCTCTTTTCTGGTTGAAGTTTTGGTGCATTTTCGGGATTGCTCTATCAACAACAACAACAACAACAAAGCCTTATCCCACTAGGTGGGGTCGGCTACATGGATCATACGACGCCATTGCGCTCTATCAATAACCAATCGGGATTGCTCTATCGATAGATCAAAATCTTCCTCCATTTCATTTGGCATGGATGACCAAAAAGCCTTAGCTTGTTCTACAGCAATTCAAACAGCAAGGTGTTCGCTTTCTTTGCAATATTTGGGCATTGCCCCTAACGGATAAGAAGACTTTCATTCAAGATTGGATGCCGATAATTGAAAGGGTGGAGAGGAGAATAGTAGGATGGAGCTCACGACTTCTATCACGTGTTCGATTTGTTCTTTAGAGGTCTGTTCTTTCCTCCATTTCTGTATATTATATGTTTGTGCTACCATTACCACGTATAGTGGATCTCCACATTCACTCTCTTAGAAATAATTTCTTGCGGAAAAATTCAAGTAGTTCTAACCATGGAACTCATCTTGTTGCTTGGAAAGATGTATGTCGGCCTTGGGATTCGAATCCTACGTCAAACAAACGAGGCTCTCCTCTCTTAATGGGCATGCAGGATTATGGTACCAAAGGCAATTTATGGTCTACCGTTATTTTTGCATGCCAAGGTCGGAATCAAGATTCTAGATTAGGACTCTAGAGTGGTGGTACCAAGAGGATGCTCATCATTTTGGACGGGCTGATATCTGTCCTTCAGAAGATCAGACCTTTTCTATCTATTCATGTCAGTGATTGAAGAGATTTTCGATTTTGGGAGAACCCATGGGTTCACCGGAGTCCTTAACAAATTTATTTCCAAGGATATACGCTATGGTAGTTGATAAAGGCGCCACAATTGCATATTACTGGTCAAATACAACTAATTGTGCTGGGGTGTGGCTTCCTTCTTTCTCATCTCATATGATCAAAGAATTAATGATTTCAAATCCTTATTGATGATTTCATCATCCTTCTGAGGACATTTGAGAGGTGTAATATTGAAGGAAATGGATAGGACATATGGGTTTGGTCCTCGGGTCAATCTTCAATGAAAAAGGTGTACTTAGTTTTAAGTAGGTCAAATGGGATACAAGATGAATAATTATTGACTGATTGTAGACTCATCTGGAAGTCGGGTGCACCATTGAGGACGAGAATCTTTGTGTGGCTGCTTAGAAAGGAAAGATTCCTAACTAAAGTATATAGATTGCGTCACATGTGCCTTGTGTTGGAATGCAGAGGAAGACATTAACCATCTTTTTTCGAATGTGTGGTGGCAAAGGAAGTATGGACAAGGGTGGGATGTCAAAGGCTTGATGTGACCACAATTGGTATTTTATGATCTTTTCAATTTGGGGGGAGACAACAAAAAGTTATGGTGTATGGTTCTCGGCGCAAACGATTATTACCTCTTAGGGTCTTATGGGCGATCTGGTACCAAAGAAATTCTTGTATCTTCAGGGGAGAAAGATGTTATACAGACAATCTTTTTACATGCTTTAAATTTGACTAATATGTGCACAGGTGATTAAAGAGGAATTGAAAGAAATGATCTATGGATTGATCAGAGGATCCTTTCAATTGGCTAGAATCCCTTACTTGAATGAAAATAGATCTTGTGGAATCATATTGAATATTTGACAATACATTCCATATTCTGTTTGTAATAATTATGACTGCTATTAATTTATAATACCACAGGAATAAAACAGGATGTCTACAACTGGTAGACATCCTTTTCAGTTTCAAAAAAAAATCTATAGATCCATTTGGTGAAGCCATATAGTCAAGAAGAAACTCAAACAAGAACCTCTATCAAGGAAAAGTGTGGTGCGAATCTTAGATATGACAGATATCAAGATCTACATAGTTAATGCAAGGTCTTGAAAAATAACTTGCAACTTATGCTCATTTATTTTGTTACAAGGAAGGTTGATAGCCTAATATATGAAAAATAAGAAATGAAGGACGCAACCAATACAATTAGAAACAACACATCTATATAGGATGGTTATAGTATGGAACTGGAAAAACAAGAGAAAAGTCCAAATAAAAGAATAGATTAGCAATACTCTACATTGTGATTTCTGTGATGGACATGCAACCATAATAAGGATATTTTTTTAGAGTTCTTTAAGAACAGATGATTAATCAGATCATTAATCATCCAACCATTCATTACTTAAAGAAAGGTTATTTTACAAGGACAGAGAACAAGAAATAATAAGCATACGTGATCAGCCAAAAAGTTTCCATTTTAAGAGGATGTTGGTGTATCTAAAAGGCATAGCAAGCAGCCACATATAAAACATGGTTCAGAAAATATGATCGTATCATTTTGTTATGGTTGCTTCTTACAGATGTGACTTGTTTACGATAAGTTGTTCTTTTTTGGGGAATTTTTTAGTAGTTAATGGTTGATTATCAGGATATGTTAACACTCTTTATCCTTAAGCTATACACTTAAATCCAATAGAAGTAAAATAATGAATACACCATCAACCCAACATTAGAAGGATACAATATTCCATTACCTGTCATAATTTTCAATTTGGTACAAAAATAGTTTAGGTCAATGGTAAATTACATGAGCAACTTGTGGCACTTCGATCAGTCACATAATGTTAGTCCTTATGGAAGTTTATCTATGAAGATCTGAACATTTTCTTTTTTTTTTGAAAGAGAAAGGGTGACTATACTAGTTGGTAGTCACCTGCATATATTAAGGTAAAGGTGGGAAATGTAGAGGTGTGTAATGGAGAGTAGTGCCAGAAAGACTCCCAAAAAAAGAAAAACAAAAGAGGAACACCACTGTTACCCAAAACCCCACTCTCTAAGTAGGAAAAGTATGGAGAGTACTGAAGATCTGAACATTTTATGGCATGTCAAAATGAATCCCTTATGTCTCAAATTATATTTTAACACAAATCGATCTGCCCAACAGGATTCAACAGATGGAAACATAGAGTGGAATGCCATAGATCATATTACAGGTGCGAAGTCAAACCAGCTAAGGAGAAAACATACCTGCAGTCGCAAATAGGCAAATATTGGAGTCTCCAGAAGGTGAATTAACTTGTCTAGCTGTACCAAAAACTTTGCACTTATGTCTTCTTCCCCCAGTGCTTGGATAACAATACTGGCATGATTATATGCCTTCAATGAAAGAAAAGCAATCAGAACAGAACAAGAGAATAAATTACATAATGCATGCAGTTTTCAGAGATAATTGCCACCTGAGCAAGTAGACACAAACTTAATGTTGCAATTGGTGAATGGCACCACGAAGAGTACAATGAGACAAATAAGTCCCTGCCCGAAGTGTTGGCCAATGATTGCTTTAAGAGTAATCTAAGCTCAGCCAATTCCGACGAAGTGAGCAAGATCAAATTCAAAGCCTAAAATTGGGATACGTATATTAAATTTGTCTCTTTTGGTTGTAAACAGATATGTTTCATGACAGACAAAAACTTTGATAATTGAAATAAGAGAACTACCTGAACCATAAGAGCTGCAAAATCCAAGTCTCTTTGACTCTCTAGATTCAAGGAAAGTTGTCGGTAAACTCGTTCAGCGTCCAAAAAGATACAAAGCCGGCGCACTATCAAAGCTCCACGCCTGAAAGAAATATTAATGAGCTGTCACGAACACAAACTTCAGAAGTATATGAAATGTGTATGGTACTTTTCGGTGTTCTATGACCTTGTTTCCACATATTAAAATGAAAATAAGATCAATGACACTGAAAGTATAGGCCCTAATGAAAAATGGTAAAAGAAAATTATTTTTTTTTACCATTTTTCATTTGAAAAATGGTAAAAGAAAATTATTACTTCTCCAGAAGTGCATAATTGTGGTGAAATTTATCGACAAGACTTTTTATAAGACGGTCAAAATATGATTGATCTTCTGCTATGCAAGCAAGAACTTCGAGCACCAAAAGGATAACCTGTGCAAGAAATAAGCAGAAAAAACTCAGAATCAGTATGGAGATAGAAGAAACTATACAGGCCCAGAAGTTAGCTAAATCAGCACTAACATATGGTACAAAGTTTATGGACCAAACATGAAAAAATGCAATGATCCTGTTCATCAATCAGGATGGTGCCACAAAAACAAAAAGATAACGGAAATATGCAAACAGGTTACAGGCAATGTTAGACTTTGCTATGATGTGAAGATATATGCCACTTCGCCAATATCATTTGCATAAACAGCGATATAGTTTTTGAATTACCTAGCACATAACTTTGTTACAAGACAGAAAAAACAGAACATGTATGACAAACAATTGTAAACAGTACTAAAAAAATGTACCTCATCTGAAGTGGCTGAGAGAGAATCCAGAAGGGAATCAAAGATGCTATTCAAAAATGGAATTACCTGTCCAAGACGTAAACTTAAATTTAGTTTTCTTTCTGGATTACTAAAGAAAGTTAGTCGAGAACTATATGAAACATGTAAAAATGAAATCAAAGAGCAAAAATGAGTGGTAGAGGTGAGGTCACAAAAAGCTACCGCCCCCACTCTCTAGACAAAATATGGATTTGATGTATATGATTTTTGATGTAGCAATTCTTTCTTCTAATATTTCAAAGTTCAAACACAAGAACCCAACAAATTATGGAACATGGAAAGCATAAAACTTTATGGCGTATGCACCTATGTTATATGGCACATCTATCTTTGATCTCATTCTCATGGATATTCCAATGCTTATGCTATATAATAAATCCCAATGCTTATGCTATATAATAAATCGACTCCAAAGATTTAGCAGGCATCCTTGTCTCTAGTTTTGGCGAACAAGCTCCAAAAGGTGTGGGATTTTGGTGCACCTAATGCAATCAGCATTTATCAGTGGATGATCCATCATAATTTGGCATGGCCTCCGAGACTGTATCGTATTGGCGGAGGCACAAAAAGGGTTTATTGTGGAAGGTTGACTTCTCAAAGGCATATGATTAGGCAGAGCCACAAAAGGATGTTTCATGGGGTTGGGTACAGGTTCAGAATTTATTTATCTGAGTGAACAGTCCTGAACCGAATGACTCGTTCATTAAAGAATTCTTAAATGCTTGGAGTGCTGCACACTGCACGGAATACCCGTGACTGAACACCGTGCCTGTAGGATTCACATGCTTGACGTAAGGCGCGATGCTTGGAGCAGCGCCCTTGGAATGTCACATTGGGCGCGATTCCAGGCAGGAGAATATGTGCGCTCCATATTAAAAAGAAGAAAAAGTTAATTAGGTAAACCAATTACCCGACCAAACCCAAACCATGGGTGGAATGGATCCAAAGATCCTTTTAACGTAGACTCGACCCAATCCACCTCGACCATCAGGTTGGGTAATCATACTTGTGAACACCCACTAATTAGGTGGTTTAGTTGTTTTTTATGGCATGCCTTATGAAAACGTGCTTCGTAGATGTGTGGATCTCTTGGTTGAAACGATGTATTTGCATTGTTTCATTCTTGTTTCCTGTAAATTGTGGCCTAGCAAGTGGATGGGTGCATCCATGAGGTGTCACAAAGATGCCTACTTGTGCAGATGCTGTTTGTACTCGCTGCATATGTCCTCGCCAAATGCACCTTTGTAGTGTGTTGAGTTGGAATCATGTAAGGATTTTCTCCGACACAAGGCCAATGTATTCTTATGCCTATTATACAACATGTTGATGATAGGTTGCTTCTTTTTACCGAGGTAGCAGTGGAAGTGGCAAGAAAAGTGACAATTCCTTTTTTTTGAGAGGGAAAAGGATGACCCCCGATAGTGCGGTTGTCATCCATGTATATATAAATCTATGGAAATGTTATGTACAATTAAACGCTCTCGAAGGAAGAGCGGCAGAAAGGTGAGAGAATCCGAAGATACAAAGCGTCCTACCCAAAACCCCACTCCCGAAGGAGAAAAGAAATATGGTGTACAACAGCCTCAACCTGGGCTCTCTCCCCACAAAAAATGGTCTAGTTGCGCTGGAGCCAAATGGCCCAGGAACCGGCCAAGAACGTCGCCAGTAGGGGTCTCCATCCCTGCCTCTGGCCCGCAGTAGCGCGGAGAGGCCGCCAGAAGCCCTCTGCCTCTTAAGGGAATGTGAGCAGTCGGCCCGTCTGACGCCAGATCTCCCGCACCATCNTGCAGTCCATCTGAAGCTCTATCGGGATGGTGGCATCTGGGAGGAAATGCGAATAGAGCCTACGGGCCGAGTAAGGCAATGGGTCCCAAACCCACCCGTCATGTCGTGTGGGGTCTGGCCGGACTGGGGCGATCCTCTGGTGTAGTAGGAGCTCTGCGATGCGCTGATCTGACAGGGTAGATCTGAACACTGGGGTCCACGAGCCGGATCCCCTACCGCCGGCCTCGGACCATGAGTCTGCCACTGATGCTGTCAGGTATGCCGCTAACGCTGATAGTCGGGGGAAGGCAGTCTGTAAAGTACCTCCCGGGAGCCACTCGTGCTGCCAAAAAGAAAAGTCCTCCCAGAGCCGAGCGACGGCCTCATGAGTGCACGTACTCGTAGAAGTACCGGTGCCACTCCCCTCCAAAAACCTGAGGCCCCTCGTGGGAGATAAATCCTCGAATCCCAAGATAGCTTCTGACCATAGCACGTGGTGAAAACCGTCTGCCATAGACTATCCTCGGGACCCATGATGCGGCCCGCCCACCGAGCTAGAAGAGCCCGAAAAATGACTATTCTGCTGTCCATGATTCCAAGTATTCATTATATTTGGAATAGATGAGATTATAGGTCATGAATAGGCTCTTCGGATAGTAAAATCAACCTTTTATTACTTGAATCACTTTGCCTATGTCCAACTAAAAGACTTGGGAGAGAAATTAGACGCCAATGATGGGAAGGGTGGAAAAGATGGTTTGAAGTCTAGGCTTCTCTCATGAGGAAGGCTTATACTTGTAAAAACATTACTGCAATGTTGATCTATTACATGTCTAAATTTTGGTTGCATAAACAACTGATAAGGTTTATTTACCACCTTTGTAGACATTTTTTCTAGAAACATTCAGGAAGTGAAAGCAGAGGGGTGTGGCTTTGGTGACATGGTAGAAAGTGTGTTGTCTGGCAGATGGAGGATTATGTATCCATATTATACATAGGATGAACATTGCTATACTCTCAAAATGCTTTTGCAAAATTACAAGTACTGAGATGGATTTATGATGCTTTGTTTTCTTTGCTTGCCATGAATGTGTATTGTCCTGGAAATCAATAGCAATTCCATGTCGTGAAAGTTCCACCATTTTGGAGGGGGTAACCAGAATTATGCATATGCTTATGCCTTTTGGGAGGATATATGTGGTTGGACGACAAGGGGCTCACTATCTTTAGTTTTCCTATCCAAGATTATATGTGCTGGCTTTAGTCAAATATCTCGAATATAGACAGTTGGTATGGGGGTGGTAATGGTGATTCTAGAGAGGGAAGTTGGATGCTGACTTTTCGACCTCGATTGTTAGACCAACAAACTATTGAACTGCTGAGCTTAGTGATAGGTTGAGGTGCTTGGCTCCGGATCATACTAGACAGAGATGGGCGGAGCCGGTGTTTGACTGGTGTACGCACTTCTGGGGGCTACTGAACAGCCTATGAATGAGGACTTGAGTGTTGAGTCGATTGATATGGCATCTTCAGATCCCACTGAAGGTGCATGTATTTGCATGACTTCTCAGGAGACAGATTGCTTACTAGAACCTAGAAGACAAGATGGCCCTTTGAATCTGATAATTGTTGTTTTAAAAACCAATATCACAACAAATTTATTCTTTGCTCGTGTGATGGTTAGAGGAGCATCAACAGTGTGGGGTATCGGTGTGGGGTGCCCATCTGGCTCTGTACGTCCTGGTGATGATCTGACCCCGTCTCAATAGCCATGCAAAGATCCTGACTTTGAGAGGTGTACAACTCCGCCATATGTGAGCGCAATCCGCTCTGAGGACCTCTGGGAGTGAGCTAGCGGGAAGCAACCGCCTGTATATCCCTCGTGCGGAGTACGTGCTTGAGAGCCATGTCCAATTGTCTGCTTTGGAGTCGTCTGGGCGAAACCTCGAAATCCGGTCAAAAAGTGCAAGGAGGTCCTCAGGCCGTCTACCTGACAACCTAAATCTAAATAGCGGGGTCCATGCTCCGCCCCCGGAACTGCCTGTGGGTGACCAACAACACGCAATTGATGCTGACCTGTCTGTTGACAGTGCTGCCAGCCTTGGGAATGTCGTGGCTAGCGTGCCTCCAAGTAACCACTCATGGTCCCAGAACCGTAAATCTGTCTTAGAGCCAAGGGAGGCCTGAAAGAAGCGCCTCAACATCGGAAGAATCTTGGAGACACCTCGCCAAAAGGAAGAAGAGCCCCTGGGTATATGCTGACGGGACTCCCATGATAGGTCCCTACCATAGCATGCAAAAAAAAACCCTACTCCAGAGATCACCACCAATGCCCATAATTCGTCCGACCCATCATGCAAGTAATGCACAATTGGTCAAGCGAAGGTCTCGAATCCCTAGTTAACCCTCTGGGATCGGGCGGCAAAGTTCACTCTATGCAACCAAGTGTACTGCCGACTGCTCGCCACTACAACCACGCCAAAAAAACTTGCTTTTAATGTTTCAATGCGACTCTCCACCTGTGATGGCATCCTAAGAACTGACATGTAATATATGGGAAGTGACGAGAGTACCGATCTCAAAAGAACTAATCGGCCACCTCAGCCCAACAGTCTCGAGCTCCAACCATGTAGCATCTGCTCCATGCGCTTGATAACTGGTGTCCAGCTGCGAGACCCAATGTCGCGATCAGATAACGAGAGGCCCAAATATGTGATCGGGAGAGAGTCGATGGGTGTGCGTAGCTCCTCAGCACACTGTGTGGCCTCATCTGTCATCATGCCAAAAGGAATGAATGATGACTTGTTGTGGTTTACTTGTAGCCCAGAAGTAGCGCCGATCAATTCCACCAAGATAGTCGTATGTCGTGCCTCCTCATGTGTCCCCTCAATAAAGAATAAGGTGTCGTCTGCATATTGGAGGGGCACGAGCCTGCCACTATCTTAAATCATCCAATACCACCCTAAGTCGGTTCGCCAGTACCTTAGCCACAATGAGGTAGATGGCGTTGCATAGGGCGATCAGTCGATAGTTCTCAATCTGCTCAGCTGAGCTCCGCTTAGGTAGCATGAATAATAGAAATCGGTTGAGGCGCTCGAAGCCTTGGTTCCCTTTTGAAAATTCTCAGATGACAATCATCACGTCCTCCCTCAAGATAGACCAAAACTCCTAATAGAAGAACACCAGGAAACCATCTAGCCCTGGGGAACCCTCTCCATTTAGGTTATGTAATGCTCGTGTGACCTCCTCTGATATGGCTTGTGAAAAAAAGAGATTTGTTCATTAGATAAAAGAGGGAGACCCTGATCCGACCACTGCCACCTAGGTGGAGGTAGTCTTCTTGAGGTCGCCCTGTAGTGTGCTGCTATGGCAGCCCCGATCTGAGAGTGGCTTGTGATCGTCCGTCCTCATATCTCGATGATCCAGGAGGATCTATGTTCACATTTGATATCATTTTGATTCTTGTTAACTATGTAAAAGTTTGTGGATTTTATAATTTTGGGTTTGATTAGTTGATAAACTAATCAGACAAGTGCATATTGTATTACCCAGCTAGGTGATGGTAAGGTTTGGGTAAAAGTGAACTTTTCGGTGGGCACTTTAGTCTTTGTGCCTCTGCAGATATTTTGGGTTTCTT
>LTAE01014287.1:0-11577 GCA_001647135.1 Pontederia paniculata | reverse complement strand
TAAGTCTTTATCGGGCATCCACTTCTCCTTGGACCGCCCATTCTCCAACCTTTGGTCGTAAAGTTGTTGCCTTCAGTCGCCCATTTCTCATCACCGGGCGACCTCTCCCGTTAAGCCCTTTGCTCTGGTCGTCCTTCCTTTATCTTTGGTCGACCGATCATCCTTTTGCTCCTCTCCGTATGTATTTCTCCTTTAATGTTGGTCGACCGCTTCATATTCTTAAGACTACCACTGCACACATGTAGTTCTTCTGATATATCTTTCGTATGCACAGGTCATCCATTCCTTCAGCTTTGGTCGACCTATCAACTCTGAACTTGAACACATCCTATTACAGAAATCAGCTCAACAAGTTCATCAGTATAGAGTAAGTTCCCCTACAAATTTGTGATCATCAAATCACTCTCAGGATCCTAGATTCAACACGACCAACATAGACAAATATTTGGTCAATAAATTGTATCGTTGTAGAGTTTCAAAGTCCACATTTTGCCACGTGACGGGGTGTGGGTTAGGGAGCATTACAGTAAGGTATCAAAGCCTAACACTAGGATTCTCTTGACATCCTATATCAGGTAGTGATCCTATTGTGTCTAGAATCATGTGCAAAAGCATCATGAGTAGTCATAGCACCATCCACAATCATGTAAGTAAAGTCTTATATTTTCAGTGAACTTTTGAATCGTTATTGACTATCGACCTCTTTTGATGCACTAAATATAATATCCTTCATAGACATGCAACAAGTCAACATGGACGAGATTAAAATTCCCAGAATAGTGTGATTAATGTGGCAAGGATTGAAATTGAGAATGTTGCATAGAATGTAGGTATAAATTTAGGAATGATAATTTATGAGGGTTTCTTGTTGATCTATGAGCTAAGTGTATTTGGGAGAGTATTAAGTTTTCCTCTCACGAACCAAGTGTGGTTCTTGGTCTTAATATCAAGTTGAGATAATGAAAAATGATAGAGGATTTTTAAGTTTCTTTAATTTCGGCGACAATGGAAAGAAAGTGACATTATGTTAAGATATGCTTTATTCAAGGATTCAAACATAAATTTATAAAATTCTCTTGATGATAAAATAGATATGAAGGATGACCCCTAAGGTCGAGTTCTCGTAGAATCTTGATATCTTGGTAAAAGACATACGATTGAAATAATTGATATATCACATCATACCAATAAATTATATAACCTGATTCCTAAGGGGGTTATTCGGAGATTGATGAATCAAGAATGATTTTTGAGGAGCAAAATATTATTAATGTGATCTTGAAAAAAGGAAAACGAAGAACTACATTGATATTGTAATTTTGATTGATCAAAATATTGATTGAGATTTATATTGTATAATTATAGAATTTTAAAATAATTATACGATTATAATTTTGAGGATAGCATACGAAGAGTTTAGAAAATAGATTTTTAAGGAATACTAAAATTATTAGACTGAATGCATATATATAGATGGGATTATGACAAATAGATGGAATGAATGGTAATAAAGGTTATGTTTTGAGAAGTTATCAGGTACAATAATGAAGGATTGGATATCAAGTTGGATTTTGATAAAAGATATTGATGTGCAGTTCTTGATTGCAATTAGAACAAACGATAATTGCAGAGTATGATTTTAAATTTTTTGATAGATTAAATAGATGAACTTAAATTTTGAAAGATTTATATATGTAAAGCTGGAAGAAGTGTTGCATTAAGAGAGTTCGAATTTTCAAGTTCAATACCTGTGGAAGGAATAAGAACTTCTAAATAGACGATTAACGAATTGAGCAAATGATAGAAATTAAAATTTTGAAGTATGCTCAAAGGACTCAATGATGATTTGATCATAGAGAGATTTTTATAAATAAATGAGGACCAAGTAAATAATAGATCTTCTATAGGGATGTATAAATTAAGATTTCAAGCATGTACTCAAGTGACTTAAAATGTGAAAAAAATAGAGGAATTTAGTTGTTTTAATCCCCAAACTGTTAAGTATTATAACAAGGTAACCAAGTGTGATCTACAACATGATTATCAATAATGAAGGAAAGACCAATAGTCTCGCCTCATAAAATATTTGTGATAATTATGTTAACATTTTTTCCCAATCGACAATGTTAAAGTACTATTTCTAATGGTCATTGCGGCCCAAAGGAGGATTCATAAGAATGAATTGATGTGTGGTATTGTATATATGTACCAAGACAATATTGTCTAAGGTAGAGGACATTGAAAGGCACATGTATGTAAATGAGGGTGTGTATGTCCTTTGATAAAAGCGACTACCAAATCGTTCATGATTAAAGTTACATGTAAGAACATGAACTGGACATTTTTTTCTTATCCAAACATAATGTATGAGGTATGAATAGTTAGATTATGAAGTCTAACTTCTATAAGATCAAGGAACATTCAGATTTAAAGTGTAAAGAAAATTATGATCAAATTAGCAAATCATTGTTATACTGAGCTAAGTTATAGATCTTGTGCATTTACTCCAAAAAGTTATATTGAAAGTAAAAGTCCTTATCCATATATGTTAGTTGAAATACCACTTCTGGGATATGACTGAGATGCATGGGTATATGTCTTGATCCCTATACTTAGATAAATTAGGAGATGCCTTATGTTACCTAAGAATCTATCCTATTAAGGATGTAAAAGATGAGGATGATTACATGATTCACATGTAAACATGCAAGTATTGATTATGATTAGAAATATTAAATGATAATTGAATACAATGATTAGGCTGATGGAGGAATGATTAAGGAAATATATATTTTCGAACTACGATAGAAGAGGCTTAAGTTGATTAGTATTGTGACGCATATGGACAATCATGAATGACAGGGATTGGTGATAGACATAAGTTCAGTATAGCAAGAGAAGTGCCGATGGATCCTATGACTAATAAAATAATAGAAATGGAAAGAAAAATATCAATTATTTTGTATGACAATAATTTTAAGGAGGTTATTTACTACCTTACAATTAGTATGTGTTCCAGTTATTGGGCATAAGAATTTGATGAATAGAAAATAAAATTGTACTCATGATCTATTAGGAGCTTAATACGATTAATATCTTCGAGAAGTAAAAGATCTTATTAAATGTTATTATTATAATTATCATATGATTATAAGAAGATGATTACACATAGGGACTATGACAACCAGCCGAAATTTATAATGATCAATAAAGAGTTATCGAGTGGAATGAAGAATATAAATGATTTTGGTAATGAATTTTTTGAGGAAATGAGGATTGATATGTAATTGATACTCCAAACACAAGGAATATGAAGAGAATTATTTGTACAATTATAAATTATAAGAACGATTGAGTAGTGTGAAATATATTAAGAGATAAAAGATTAGATGTGAACCTTTTGTTTGGATCTCTACTCTATACATCCAAATTCGAGGACAAATATAATTTTAAGAAGGTTCTTATGTAACTCCCCTACTTTCCAATAGATACCCTTTATAACTGAATTCAAATTCAAATCCCAAATCTGCTTTTGTAACTGATTTAAAATCAGAATCCCAAATATTAATCCTAGATATTGTTTGACCTGGATCCCAGATATGGTTCAATGAATTTGGACACCCTATTATTCCCTCCTCATCATAAACTTTTCCCCAGTCGGCCCTAATTTCGCTTTCCCTCTTTTCCCTTCTTCTTCTTCTTCTTCTTCTTCAATTCCACTAGAGAGGATGAGATCGAGCTGAAGATGGAGGAGTGACGCCTAGGAGAGGGATCGTCACAAGGGAACGGAAGAAGAAGTTAAGATCGAATGAGACAACAAGCTTATGGGCTAATAGATGTGTATTGTGGCAGATCACTTGTAGATTCTAGGACTGGTATAGATGATCGTGTCTTAGGTTTCTTAAAGTTATTTGCATCCTGTGATTTTATCTCATGATATGATCGTATTTTTCATCTACCTTATAGTCATTCCTGAACCATGTACTTGATTTTATTTTTGATACAGAGTTATACTACACTATAATCCATGTTTCATGCCTCTCTGGTTACCCATACTCATGATCTCCTAGATCTATGTTCATATTCATTTTTGTGGATTATCTTCTTATGGTATACTATGTAAATGGATCTATAAATGATGTTAAATTCTCATATGGTATAGAAAACATTTTAATTGCTCATATGTATGAAGCCTACAAATCATAGTCTATTGATTAAAATGAAAATAAAAAAATTCTCAACTAAAGAACGAACGAAGTCTTGGTAACAGTCACGACCGTGATGCCAGAGTCACGATCAAGAACTAGCCGGTCATAGTCGTGATGCCAGATTCACGATTGTGAACCTGCTCGTCACGGCCGTGATGTCAGAGACATGGTCGTGAACCTTATATTGAATATTGTTCGGCCTTTGTTCACATTCGTGATGCCATAGTCACGACCTGTGATCAAGTACAAGTGGACGGTCGCGCGACCTGTAAACTTAATCACGGTCATGACACCCATGTCACAGCCTGTGACCATCAAGGTGTGAAAAATCACATTCAGTCATGGTCGTGACACTCACGTCATGCTTGTGACCCTCGTGCATAAATAATAATCAAATGACTCCATTCAATCACGAGGCATGTCGCTTGTGTCATGGCCCGTGACACTTAATATTATGGTCATGAAATAGATTTCATGACTCGTCATATTGAGCCTGTTTTTTCCCCACTCCATGCCATTCATAATGTCGATAATTCCCACTATCAATAATAATTATATTATATAATTTTGTGCTACATTAAAGACATATACTAGATATCAAGGGTAACAAAACTAATGACTATGGTTCCCATGTGTATTCGTAGGAGCTATCGTTATTGATTCCTTCATGTCGTTAGGAGCCAGTGGCCTAGCTGTAGTTACACCACTTTGCTCCCGTTACTTGGAGAGCTCCCCTCCCTATAATAAAGAGTATACTCGAGCATCCTCCCCGCATGATGGGCTTATTATTGTAATGTTTGGTACCATCGCTGATCCTATTATTTTATTATCATGGAACCCATAATGTAAATTTTATTGGATGGTAAGAGATCTGCATTGTTGACTTCATTTTGAGCTTTGTATTGAATGAACATAAAGGCATCAGTAAAGTCACTAATGGGACAATTCTAACATAAACACTTATATATCACCTAGACTATTGTATTCTTGTGAAATTAGAAATTGCTTGTAAAATGAGCCACCCATAGATTTGGAAAAAGATAATAGAGAGAATGTATCATATAGGTTTTACATCCTCTATCATCCATCATATTGTATCGAGAGCCCTTTTATTATATTGAAACAGTGATACAAGTGCTTCATATTTCCTCTATTGTACAAGTGCTTCGTATTGTCTCCATTGTTCAAGTGCTTCTTATTGTCTCTATCGTTAAAGGAAAGAAAGAATGTTGTGGCCTTGGAGTGTTATTCCTTATTGGTTGGCCTTATCGGATCGAATGTAAAGTGAAATCATTGTTGATCTTTAGAATATAATTTCTTATTGTTTGGTCATATTGTTCAAAGTATGTTATTGAAGCTACATCATTATTGTTGACCTTTAAAGTTTATTCGTTAATGTTTGACCTTACCAGATCGATTTCAATGAGTGTACAATTGACCTTTGAATTCATTTCCTTTCTGATTGGTCTTATTGTTTTAAAATAATGTTATATTATTGGAGTGTCATTTGACTTTATATCAAAATTGATGTATCACCCTATGGTTTGCACCATATGGGCACATCTTATTAGTACTCCATTATATTGATATCAGATTTCCATCCTCCTATTGAATTTGACCAGTCTTACCATTGGTTCTTATCATCTTTTCATTTACTTAATCTTGAGAGTTGCCCTTTACCATTTGGGTTTATCGGATGAATGATCAGTGTTATTATTGAAGAAAATATATCAGATTGGATCATCCCTTTATCTTTATCCAAATTAATATTATCTCACACTAGGTTAAATCAAGAAAGTAATGTTATTGAATTGTATCGTCTTGAAGCCCATTTGATTTACATTAATGATTCACCTATACCACTATATTATTTTATATCAGTATCAAGTTAACTATCATCATTTTTATCACTATCTTCATTCTATTTTATATATACTTGTGCCTTACACACTGGGCATAAAAGCTCATGGGATATCATTTCCTCTGTACAGATCTGATCCTGCAGGCTTTATTTGGCAATTAACTAATGGAGGGGTGTGATGAGATGGTGGAGTATGAGATGGTGGAGTTGAGTGTGGTGAATTATTATCAAACTCATGTTTGGATAAAAAAATTATGGTGGTGGTTGGGCTAAACTAAATCATGCCTTGTTTGAATAAAATTTTTACAAACATGAAATATGGAAGACTAATTTGTATAAAAGTCAGTTTTGCCCTTTATTGCATATCTATTATTTATGACTCTTAACAAATATATTATGCAATATATTTTTTTATTTTTCACTTGAAACTCTTTTATAAAATTTTCTTTCATTTTTTCTCCATATATTTTTTTTTCTCTTTCCTCTTTATATGTCTTTGTTTTTTTTCCTTCTAATATATTTTGTATTTCTGTTTCATAATTTTTTTATTTTTTTATTCTCTTAAAAATAACAAATAAAAGATATTGAAGATGAGAGATCAATATAAAAAGTGAAAACATAAGACCAATTACGTCACATTGTTCAAAATGATAATATCTTAAGATGCTAAAGTAAAAATAGTCATAAAAATAATTGTTCATCTCAAATAAAATAAGAACTATTAGTTTGACAAGTTCGTTTAAGATAACACATCTTAAGGAGCACTCGAACCAAATGTTGCATGCATGATCATAGATTTACGCATTGGCAACCAAGTATCACCTTCAATTTTTGGATTCTCAACAAAAAAGAACATCACATCCATTAGACGAGCTTCATCAATTTGTAAGTCTTCAAGAATTTTATAAACTTCACTCTCGGGAATAGCAGGTGATGGATGCACTAGAAAAGCATGAATAAATGCATCATTCCCTCTTTCTAAAGCTCCAATGATCCTTTCAATTGCAAGATTAATAGATGAAATTGAATCCTCCTTTGAAATTTTCGTCTTTTTAGCTCTCCTATTAATTTCAGTTGGTGTTTCCTCTCCAGTTCTATTATTCATAGTACCAGTAGTGAAGGTAATATCAAAATTCTCAAGGGTGATCTCATTTTGATCGACAAGATTATCAATACCATCAATGGTTTCCATGAGTTCTTCTTGGAGTGTAGATAATTGACGTTGTCACATCTCTTTGGGAGTTTCCGCATGTTGTCTCGTAACTCTTTCATTCCCATATAGGAGCATGAGCTTATCATAATTCTCAATTTCCTTATTTTTCAATCCTTTTGCTTCAGGATGAGCCTACAATATTTTTGTAAAAATTAAACACACATTATAATAAAACACAAATATTATACACTTGAAAGTAAAATATACTTAACCTTAATTAATTTTTCCCATACTTCAGGCTCAACTATCAACATTTTGGTAATTGGATTCCACCCAAATCCTCTTAATCCGGTCTTGATAAGATCATAACATTTTGAAAAGTTTGTCTTTAAAGTCTTCCATCGATTTCGAATATTTTCGTCGGTAAATTTCTTTTTTAGCTTTTTGCTTACCTCTGTCACTATGTTTCGATAGGCTTGGGATGTGAATGTTCCATTAACCTTATTGCCCATTTGATACTCATGAACAAATGCATCAAGCAATACATCATCCATGTATGCAGTCCATTTCAAATGATAGTCCTTCGTTGAGCTTTCAATTTCATCACTATCTTTTTCTAACATTGATAAACCTAACAATTAAAGAAAAAATATAACATGTAACAAAATGCATTTAGAAAAAAATCGTTAAAGATAAATAATATAATTTGCAAGTAAATAAAAATGCAAAACATGTAACAAGTACGATTATACATTTCCACAAATATTTGATCAAACATAGAGTCTGATTTGCATAAAAGCATGACAGAAAAATACTCTATCATAAAAGATGTCAAACTACATAAAGGTTAAAATGAAAATATTTTTTCGATTAAAAGAACAAGATTTTCATAATAAATCAAATATTATAATCATTCCACATCAATGCTGTTGTTCTATCCCTTGTAATCTTCCCTTGACTCTCATCCTCATCTTTGTTAATTTCAGCATGTCGTTCAACTTCATTTAAATTTTTTTTCGGTGACTTACCCATCGGTGTCCAGAGCTACTAGCACCTGACTTATCCGGTGTTCGAAGTAAAGAGCAGAAATGGTATCCCTCTGGCCAAATTGGCGACTCCGGGGCTCGAACTCGGGGCTACTTCTCGTTCAATCACATTACGTAAAGATGAATGCCGATGATTGAATAATTCTCTAGCACTTTGAGGTGGATTTCTACTTGAATATTCCTTCATGTGATATTGTTCCCCTCGATACGGGTGTAATAAACCCAGAGGCAATATAAATCCAACATCAACGAGATAATATTTACCTATTCAACATTATCATTCTATAAGTTTCTATCCATCAATACAATGTAAGAAATAAAATTCATTACCTTGAGGGATTTTAAGATTATCTTCTCTTCTTAATGCATCTTTTATAATTCTGGAATCAAAGGCAGTTCCTTTCCATCCAGGAAGAACATAGGTGAATTTCATATTGAAATCACATGCAGCTAGGACATTTAATGTGGAAACATCTTTTCTCCCACGATATCTTTGAGCATCTGCACTAGATACTTCAACACGCACATGTGTGCAATCAATTGCCCCCACACAATCCTAAAATTTAAATTTAATGAATAATATAATTATTCAAACAAATTAGAAATAATTTTATAATATTAAAATTATTCACCTTGAAATACGGTAAAATCGGTTGCTTCCAAGAATATGAGAAGAAACTTGTAATCCATCTGGTTGATTTATGAATTGATCTTCTAACTCAAGAATTTACCTCAATACATTATGGAAATGTCGGCTAATAGTCTCACCAGATCTCTGAAACCAAAAATAAACTTTACAATTTTTAGCATTGTGTGTTAATATATAAAGAGTCTTGAGAACTTGCTCCTCTACTCATGCTTTTCGTGTTGATTTTAGCCCGCCATCTCTTTCAAGCAAAGTGCACAATCTTATGAAAGTTTGAGGTTTCATTCTGATCATTTTGAATGATTCACTATCATTGTTAACTCTATGTATTATCTCCTTACGAACTTTTTCTCGCTCAAAGTACATATCACTATTGATTAGACACTTTCGTCGCAATTGTATTTTATGACGAATCCAAAGAGAAACCAACGCTATAACACTTACGACTGCCCTTTTACGTAATTCTCTCCATCTTATTAGAGAAATTAATTTACTCTTTGTATCCATCTAACCTAACAATTAATCAAATATAAATTTAAAATGAATACAAATAATTTTTATATAAAAATAAAAAATAAATAAAATAATTTAACATTTGATATAATTATGACACATTAGTTTAATTTAAATTATAACATGCTATAGTAAATATAACATAACTTAACATATTATATTATTATAACACATTAATTTAATTTAAATTATAATATGTTATATTGATTAAAAAATTTGTTATGATGACATTGAGAGAGAGAACTAGAGTTAAAAAAACATGTCGTATGAGCGAGAGGAGAGGGAGAAGTAGAGTAAAAAGCTATATATATATGAGAGAGAGAGAGAGAGAGAGAGAGAGAGAGTAAAAAAACATGACGTGAATAGAGAAAGAGAGAGAAGGGCTTGGTAAAAAAAACATGATCGTGACACATCAACAGAGAAAGAGAGAGAACGGCAAGGTTTAGTATTGAAAAAAAAAATAACATCCTGTTGATAATAAATACACAAAAGACGAATGAATAAAAAAAATTAAAGAGACAAACAAATATTAACTGTATGAAAAAATAAATATGAAAAAAGTTGAAAAACAAACGAACGTGATGATAAAAATTATTATGATATTTAAAATTTTAGATCAAATTATATGAACGAAGAGGAATTAATCAATAAAATGAAAGAGAAAAATTTGGCAAAATTTCTTTAAGTCAAATGTTTTGTCTATCACAAAGAAGAACGCTCTGTCTATCACAAAGAAGAATGATGTTGAATGAATTAGGGCAAAATTATAAATATTTATTTAAAAAGATAATTTTGTCCAAAAAAATCATTCTCCCTAATTCCACCGAATTAGTGGAATGAAAAATTAGAGATTTGGAGGTATGACTCACTCCTTCAAATTCCATATCACTCTTTTAATTTTTTTATCCAAACATGATTTAACTAATATCACTCGCCTATCTTCCATCTTATCGCTCCTAATATCTCAATCCAAAAAAGGTTAGGTATTGCAATAGATGATTGTGTTGGTGGCAACATATTGCTCGTGTTGATGTTGATTGTTATGCACATGTCAGAATCTTAGTGTCATTATAATTAATTTTAGAAATATTGTAATAATCCCTAGAGCCATTAGATTTACGACATTAATTAAATTATCTCAGACTTTCACCTTATGTTACTTGATATTTATCTTGTATTCATCAAAGTCTTTCATTTTTATATTATTTTTATTGACTGATCAACATAGGCTAATATTTGGTCAATAGATTTCCGAGTCCATATTTTGCCACGTGGCGATGTGTGTGTTTGGGTGCATTACATTTTTATTCAAGTCTAACGAGTGACCTTAATATTTTACACGATTGATTGTGTTTGTTAGAGTAGGATACTTGCTTTTGAAATGTTGAAAGACGATAATCCCTTTTTATATGAGGAGGATGTTTGTATTCTTATCGTCTAAATTTTATATGAGGAACGTAGAAGGCTATAATGGTTAGATAAGAGAGTCGGCATTAGCGTCTTCTATGTCATTGTCAATTTGACATATATATTACTTAAAGTGGAGTAGTCTTTATTTTATTTATGTGGCGTTTCTTTCTCTCCTTTCACTTTTTTTCATTCATCTACAAGAACTTGCTCAATAGATTTTAGATCTACAATAATCATTTTAAAATTTTCATTATCAATATTTTAGTTTGACACAATATATTTGTTTATATGAAACTTGTAAGAAAAAGCTTGAATAGATATACCAATTTTTGTTGAATCTAGGATTCCGAGATGATTTTGATTATCACAAATTTTGTAAGGGAACTTAGTTTAAATTGATGAACTTGTTGAGCTGATTTCTGAAATAAGATATTCAAGTTCAAGATATGAATGGTCGACCAAAGCTAAAGGAATGGACGACCTATGTACACGAGATACATATCAGAGGAACTCTATGTGTGCAGTGGTCATCCTAAGCATATGAAGTGGTCGACCAATATTAGAGGAGATTGCATGTGAAGAGTAAACAAAGGTTGAACGGTCGACCATAGATATAAAAGAGAAGGGCTAAACAGGAAAGGTTGCCCGATGACGAGTAGAGGGTGACCGATGGTATCACCTTTATAACAGAAGATGGAGAACGAGTGGTCTAAGGAGAAGTGGATGCCCAGTGAAGACTT
>LTAE01014286.1:0-13332 GCA_001647135.1 Pontederia paniculata | reverse complement strand
AATTGTCTAATTTGACAAACCATACAATGCTCAAACTCCATTTTTATTAATTGAGTCTAATTCAGCTTTCATGATGACCGACCATGGTTCCAACTCATTATAAGCGATCACTTTTTTTATATGAAATAAAATTTATACTCCAAATGTGCATGTGTTATCTAGAGTCATTTCTTAGTGTCGGTTATACTCATGAAAATAATGGATTCTTTCATTTCTTCTAATGGTATATCATTTTGTGGTACATTAACTCTCATTGTGGCAAGACTCCGCACTCACGCCCTTGACCTTGATCTCGATCTCACACGAGCTATCAATCTGGTGCGCGGAGGCAACTTCGTTACACGCAATTGACGACCATGCACGTGGTGTACCCTTAGGCTAGTGTGAAGCTCGCATCAAGCCTAGTCGCAGCCATAACTTGTTTCATGAACTCAATTATTTGATTTTATTGGAAAAATGATAAATAATATGCAAAATTATTTGCTTTTCTTCCTATGCATAAATTTAAATTTAAATGAAACAATAACTAAGAATTAAATCATTTCAAATAAAATATTTTTGAAAGAAAAAAATTATGAAAGTGAATAATATTTTTTTATTATAAAATAGTAGTAGAATATAAAAGTTCTTTTCTAATCTAGATACAAGAATACAAGAACACAAGAACACAAGAACAATACCAATAACTTTTAAATATCATAAAATAATTTTTCAAAATAGAAGAATAAGTGTTAAAAAGATTTCAACATAATACCAAAGGATAATTAAGAGATTACAAATGACTAAAGTTGTTTTTCCAATTAGTTTTCTCAAAATAAATTGCCCCTCAAATGTTAAATTTTGGCATAAATATTAAATGGATTTTGCAATTTGTATCATTTTTAAGGATAAACTCTTGCACACTAATGACAAATATGATATGAAATTTATTTATTTTTCAATGGTAAAAATGAGACGTTAAGCATTGTATTTTGGTTACAATATTATATGTATCTATATCAAAATAATCTTTTGTGCTAAAATTTACTTTGCTTATTTATAATTAAAATGTCATTCTAAGGTTGCCAAAAATTGATACGTTGAAGTGGAGGGTGATTTTTCCTTCTTATATAAATGATTTATAGATGGATTTTTAAGTTTGAAAAAAAACTACAAAATAATGTTAACAGATATTTTGAAAAAAAAGACTTCATTGAATATATATGAATTTAATGAATGCGTTATTTATATTATCAATCAAATAATTTATAATAATTATTTAAAAAAAAAGAAAATAATTATATTGATCATAAATTTAATATTTTATGATAGATAAAATAAATAATAGATACCTCTATTTATATATATATATATTCCACAATATAAAATATACTTTTTACGACATATAATATATTTTTTAGTTACGAATTAAATGTATTAATTTTCTTTATAAAATGTAAAAACCCTTCACCTTCCCAAAAAGGAACCCCTCTTTCATTCATTCCTAAATGCGTTCCATTCTTTTCTCAAAGTTCCTTCCTTTCGTCTCTTCTTCCATCATGTCTGCCTCCTCTTCCTCCTCCTCCTCCTCCACCTGGTCATGTTCCAGGTGCACTTTCTTGAACCCTCCTTCCCAGAAATCTGTCTGCCAAATCTGCCTCTCCCCATCTTCTCTCTCTCGTTCTCCTTTGAAGGCCCTTACCCCCGGCGGCGGCTTGCTATGGTCTTGCCGCGCCTGCACCTACTCCAACCCGCCGGCCGCCGCCTCCTGCCAGNGCCTCCTGCCAGGTCTGCGGCACCGCCAGCGGGGCCGACGCCCCTGCCCCTTCCTCTTATAATGCCTTCAGGAGCTTGGGCCTGGAGCCAGAGCCCGAGGAGATCGCCCACCCTGCCATCGGCTCAGTCTTCTTGCCCCTCCAGCGCTGCCGCGTCGGCAAGCGCGCCGCCGGCGCTCTGGCCGGTGAAGAAACTGAAAGCTCCGCGGGGAAGTCTGCTAGGGTGGAAGCAGATGACGCCGACGACGACGACGACGACGAAGTGGTAGCCCTCGCGACGCTGTCTCCCGTCGTAACCGGTCCGTTCTCTCTGCCCATGAGTTCGTGAAGTTCATATATATATTTTTCTTCTTAAATGTTACATCTTTCGCACTAACTGTTCTTTGATTTCTTTCTTGCTGTGGTTTAAAATTTGATCACGTCGAATGCTTTTAAATGATGATTTTTTAGGGGGAAAAGGATGCCTAGAAAGAGTTAACTAACTGTATGCGAAAATGTAAAGTGTAGACTCTATAAGTGGTGACCACCAACTCTTTACTCTTTCCAATACTCACAAAGCCGCTTTAAAAATGTTATTGTTACTTTACATCCATATGGCCCAAAACACTGCAAAAGGTGAAGTAAAAATCTGAATTACTGCCTTAAAACACGGCAATCTCTATTGCTAGATAAAAATACTCGGTGTGAAGTTCATCCAGCTTCTTACTGTAGCAACTTTAGATTTTTTGAGCCCAATTTTTGCCCTATTGAAAGAAGAGCATAATTTTCTTATTCCTTAGGCTTTGAAGTCTTACCTGTAGAATTTTCTTCCTTTTTTGAGGAGGCCATCGGATGTCTGGCACGTCAGACATGTTGTTTTTTAGCATTTGGACCATTGATTTTCAATGTTTCTGGTTACACTGTTAAGTATATGGTCAATGAAATGTGGCTTATGTTTTTACTGATTTCACAGTGACGAAATCTGATGCATTGAGATGCTTAGCGGTTCATTCCCATTATTATCATGAATTGTTCTGTATTGAATTTTCCGAGGATGGTCATAATATAATATGCATGTTTAACATGATTGTTATGTACTGGGATATCATATGATTTTAAACCATTTCTGATGATAATACTTTGTATAGAATTAATCAAACTGCAGACTGTAAAGTTCCAGAATTAAGAACAAAATGTTAAAGTTCCATTTACAGGTGAAAGAAGAACGATCTAGAAACAACCCTCATTTTAGGTGCATACAATTTTAGCCTAGTTGTCTGATGATCCAACTGTTTATGCGGTTCTTGTTCTACTAGGTCAAATCTTTCAGTTATTTTTTTTTGTTAGACCTTTCTTTAAAAAATATTTCTTGTTCTTCTTGATACTATATAAAACAATTCTTGGGCTCTATTGTTGGGGTCCTGATTTTACTAGGTTAAATCCTTCTGTGATTGTCATTGCTAGATTCTTTAAAATATTTCTTGGTCTTCTGCCTAAAACAATTACAGGGCAAATGGATTGTGAGAAAAGGTATATCCCACTATTAATTTGTTCAATTTTATATGACAAGGAACCAAGAAGTAGCTTATTTTGCTTCACATATAAGTTCTAATATCAAGTGAATATACTACCAACTTGTTTAATATTTGCCATGTCATAACTTTGAATGAGGACATTTTTAGTAAGCTTAAAAAGATGTGATTAACTTTTAGCACATCTTTCCATGCTGGTTCAGAAAACTCTGTTGATTTCGTTCTTTGATAATTTGCATATGTTTGCATGCTGATCTGCTAACTATTAACTTGTTTTGTAGCACTACGATTTTTCTGTGAAAACTTTGAATTTGAGGGATATGAGTGCATATAACTTAATTGTTCGAGAGCAGAAGAAAAAGTGAATTGCTATTATTGGAGAAGACAACCTTTATCATTTTATAATTCATTCAAAGATAATGTCAGATTTCTGTATCCTATGATTCTTGTTTACAGGAACTGCTACTAACATATCAAGCAGGAGCATGCTGAAAATCTTGAGCTATAATGTTTGGTTCCGAGAGGATCTGGAGCTGCATAAGAGAATGGAAGCTTTAGGTGGTCTTATTCAGCAACATTCTCCTGATTTCATATGTTTCCAGGTAAGAGATAGACTGTATCTTGTGTGGTCAAATCCCTAACAGTATCATCATTAGCATTGATCCTCTTATAAGCACAGGAAGTAACACCAGCTATTTATGAAATCTTCCAAGAGTCAAGTTGGTGGAGGCAGTACAAATGTTCATTGTCACACCAGAAGGCACAGTCAAGACCATACTTTTGCATGCAGGTTTGTACTTGTTGCTTCATATGTTCTTGCATCCTTTTTATTTCCGGAGGGGATCTTTCGGCCTGTCTTATGTGTAAAACCCCTGAGTTTAGGCCATGTTTGGAGCTTGGTGGTTCGAAGCAACTGTTATTACTTAAAATGCCCAGAGACAGTTCTTCAATACCAAAATTAGTGCTTTTTTATTATCGTCAAACACTGATTTTTTTTTGTATGTAAGTTCCTTCATGCTAGTACGTTGTATATGTATATATACTTAAGGACCACTATTAATGATCGAGCAGTGTCGTGCAAGTTAATCATTTTAGGTTGGTCTCTATGCCCATGTTGTTGATAGACATTTTGTCATCTTTAATCATCATAAAAAATATCTAATAAATAGATAGATCTTTGAATGCTTTTCATACTTATGTACAAACTTATCTAGGCAGAATCATTGTTCATAAGCTTCATCTGTGACATCTTTCAGTATCTAATCTGCTCAATTGCAAAGTTACTGTCATATTTTTCTTTAAACCTTCATCCTTCTTGTATGCTTATTTGTGCCTTATGGAAGGTTTACAATATATATTTCCAGATGAGTAAATTCAACATCAAACAATTCAGATTTAAGGAGTTTCACAACTCAATAATGGGAAGAGAACTGTGCTTAGCTGATGTTGACCTTGGAGGGGAGAAGAAGTTTGTAATTGCCACCAGCCATCTCGAGAGCCCCTGTCCTGCTCCTCCGAAATGGGATCAGATGTACAGCAAAGAGCGGGTCAGCCAAGCAAACGAGGCTATCAAACTTCTCAGTGATGTATCAAATGTGATATTCTGCGGTGACATGAATTGGGATGACAAGCTGGATGGCCATTTTCCTCAGCCTAGTGGATGGGTAGACGCATGGTCGCAACTAAAACCAGGAGAAAATGGTTGGACCTATGACACCAAGGCCAACAAAATGTTATCAGGGAACAGGACTTTGCAAAAGAGATTGGATCGTTTCATGTGTAAGCTGCAGGACTTCAAAATCAATAGTATCGAAATGATAGGGATGGAGGCAATACCAGGTATTTCCTACGTGAAGGAGAAGAGGGTGAGAAGTGAGCTGAAGAAGCTGGTCCTTCCAGTTTTGCCTAGTGATCATTATGGTTTGCTCTTAACCATCTCAAGGGCGTGACCCTGGTGGACAGACTCCCACAGGACTGAGGGCAGCCCTCTGCAGCTTGAGGAATGACCTTTCATGGTTCTGTCAGTTTTTGCAGGAAAAAAGAAAGATGACCGTTGGTTTGTTCAACCTGAAACTATGGTATATGGATGTAGGGATCGGTATCATCCCAACTTTGAAGTGGCAAAATTTGGAGGGAACGGTAAGATTGTTTGTCGATGTCCCAGAACATTGTTGGGTCAAGGCCTAATTTAACCATGTTGCTGGAAGAATTATCATTATAACCTTTCACATCGTGTTGGTCGTTGTTCACCTTCTTTCTATGTCATTTCCTTTTTTTTCTTTTTCCCGAGTAATAGTCCTCCCGGTGATTATCAAATAGCAAGCTCAACATCAGAATCTCTAACCAATAAATTAATTTTAAATCCCTGCAAAAATAAAAGGAAAAAGAACACCCTACTATTAGTTATTTTATTGAGTTAAGAAAATGGTTAAGGCTTAATCAGTAAGCTAATTCGGCGGTGGTGATTCGGCTCGACCTATGCTATATCTACTCACCTGTTGCTCAATCCTAATCAATGTTATTATAATCGTAACGGTGTCTGCTGGGTTGTGGTTAAATCAGTTTCAATCTGATCAAACCTTTTTTTCATTAAAACACTATTATTTATTGATAGTATAAATTTAAATATAATAAGATATTGATGCAAAATGATTATTTATGTTGTAAAAAAATTCTCTTTATTTTATTCAATCATTATTTTTTCCTTATTCATCGTTCTTATTTCCTTTTTAATTTTTCTTTCTTTTTTTTCCTCTCTTCCTCACCTTTCTACCAACTTTTTTTTTCACGTTTAAAGTGAACTAATTTTATTTATTCAATTTTTATTGATTCGAATAATCCAAATTGGTCGAATTGCTTTCATTTTTTGGATATGACCGAACTGATATAGCAAATATTTTTTTACGTTCAGACCAATCGATTTTAGTAACTTTTGTTAGCCATTTTTTTTTCAATTTGTCCGTTCCCAATTTAACTTAATCTAAATAAAGTTATTTCCTTTAGTACTTATTAAAATTAATTCAAATTCCTTCCATCAAAATTCTGTTAACTTATTCTTCTGTAAGATATCATTTTTAGAATAATTTTCGTGAATAGTCTTTTAACTTTGTCCGAATTTTATTTTAGTCTTTAAATTTTAGTTATAAAAAATTGATCCCTAACTTAACAACTTGTTCATCGAGATTCCTTTTACTTGAGATAGTAGATTTTTCGGTTTCTTTTCATGTTGTAAAGTCAGGTAAGCAAAAAGCAAAAAATAAAAAAATATTGACGTGAAATATAAATATTATCTTAACTTTACTCAATTCTCATTTTAGTCCCCTAACTTTAAATTTTAATCAAATGATCCTCTAATTTTAATTTATAATTGAATTATTCCTAAACTTTACAATCCATTCGTCGAAAATTTATTTATTTAAAAAAATTGATTTGTCAATTTTTTATCCAATATAAAAATGATTAATTCTTTATGTCTATATTATTATATAATAAGTATTCATAAGAATAACGTGAATAATGAATATTATTAGTTTTGATCTCCTACAAGAGTAAATTAATTTTGACAAATTTTACTCGAAAAAATGAGATCAACGTCATCAATTTCATCAGCACGTGTATCTTCTTCCTAACATGATCAAAGTTTCTTAATTTTCATGGATGTTGACCTTCATTTTTCTGATGAAATTTGTAAAAAATAATTTATTTTTATAGATGAAAATTAATAAGTTCTCACGAATACATATATAAAAGACATATTAATTTTTATGTTCTCAAATGGTTAAGAAATCAATATTGTTGAATAAAAGAGATATTTGATGAATAAATTGTAAAGTTGAAAATCATTTAGTTACAACTAAAATGAAGAAATGAGAATGGAGTAAAATTAGGAAACTATTAAAAAAATATTTAAATTTCATATTAATATTTTTTTATTTTTTATTTTTTGCTTGTGTGGTTTTATCACGTGGAAAGAAACCGAAAAATCTACTCTCAAACAAAAGAGATCTCTTACTAAGTTAATGGACTAATTTATTACAAACTAAAGTTCGAAGATCGAGTGAGATTTGAACAAAGTTAATAGACTATTTATGAAAATTACTCTTATTTTTTATCCTTACTTCTTTAGTATAAGGATTTTTTTTAAAAAATAATAAGAAGAATATGAGCATAACAATTCATATTTATTCTGAGAATGATTTTTATCCTTATTTTATTTTTTATATTTGTTTTATTAAAATAATGATAAAAATGGCATATCTAATTATTTAAATAAGTAACTTTAAAATTTTGTACAGATATATTCAAAAAATCTCAGAAATAAAATAAAAAAAGTGACAAATCAAAATAAATTTAGGGAAATTTTATAATTTAAAAATATAATCATGTGAATTCTAAAACTGTGTGCGTCGGGTCATACCCAGCTCTAAACCATAATAAAGAACTTGGAGCGACTGAGAGTGGTAGTGGACAGGCAAAAATAATAAAAAAAATTACACAATTGTTTAACGGAATAATTTTGGATTTCATTTTTGAAGCTATCTGATTAGAATATTATTTTATGGCTCGAATTCGATATTGAAATTAGTCAGAGAACAAATAAAAGTAAAAAAAAAAAATAGTAGACGACGAGTTGCATTACTGGGATGTTGTTGCGTCGGCCGTTCCGGTGGGCGACGGCGTTCTACGTTTTATTAGTAGTCACAGAAAGATCTGCGAGCCGACGAATGCGACGCAGCACACGGTACTGCCTCCGCCTCTGCTCGCTCGACTCGCGCGCGTGCATTGTTTTTTTTTTCTTCTTCTTTTTAATCTACGTTTGTAGCGTCCAGGTTCAATGATCTGAGGCGCGGACCTCTTTCGCGAGTGTAGCAGGAGCACGAACAGCGCAAGAACAAGAGTGGGCCAAGGAAAAGAAATATCTTTGTTTTTGTCGACGGAAAGCAAGGATTTTGCATAATTTTTGGTTGTCTAATGGCGGCCGCCATCTCGACCTCGATACCGTCGCATTCCTTCTTTTCTCGCGATTACGAAGGTGAAATTGCGTTCATTTGGTGAAAAAAAAAATTGAGTCTTGTTTCTTTTTTTTGTGTAAAAGATGTGTTCAATTTTGGGGATTTCTGCTTGAAACTTCTCTCCGTTTTGTTGGTTTGTTCTTCAAAATCGAATTGTTTTTGCTCCTTTCACGTAGTACGATGCGCATACGACATTTACTTGCGCGACGAATCCGACAAATTTTTTTTTTTTTATTGCTCAAAAGTTGGATCTTCAAATCGCCGGAGATGACGGATTTTTCGCAGTCGGCAAAAAGAAAATATATTTTTTTGGGTACTGTGGATTAAAGCTGGATTCTTTATTGTGTGGTGCAGTGGCGCTGAGACGCTCAATCGGACATTTGGAGCCCTTGGCGTCGAGAAGACGGCTGGTTCCGCGGCCGCTGTACGCCTTGGAACCCACCAAGCGCAACGAGTCGGTGCTCGCCGCTGCCGCAGCTGGCGCTCCGCCAACAGTGGCGGCGGAGAAGGAAGAGGTGGTTGATTACGAGAAGCTGGCGGCGCAGCTTGAGAAAGCCTCGCCGCTGGAGATTATGGACATGGCCTTGGATAAGTTTGGGGACGACATCGCCATTGCCTTCAGGTATTCAGCACTCTTATGTTTGTACCCTTTTCTATTGTCTCAGAGTTCATCAAGTTCTTTTCTTTCAGAGGAATCCGGTATAATTGTTAATGTGATGTCATTTCAGTTCTACTGGGATGTTTCATATTTGAAACCTTCTTAGTTAACAAGATTGAACCATTAGCTACAAATGTGGAACTGATTGAAGTGTATAGTTGGGTACTATGGTTTAAAGATTGAACCTTTAGATGATTGATTTCCACTGTACAAGTTTCCATGAAAATATGCAACTGATGATATAGTTTAGATATAACAATCCAGTGGAGCATAGATAAATGGAGTAATGAGTTGGAAAGCTACATTAAAAATGTTAAAATTTTGCCAAGAAAACGATGTACTTCAAGTAACACAACCACTGATAACATGGCACAAAGATCCAATTGCTAAATACAATACCATATAGAATTATGGTTCATGTTACAAAAGTAATCACGATATTTCGAAATTGATTTAATTCAATCCATGTTGATATGTGCTCAATCTAAGCTACTGAAAATGTTAAAATTTCAATGACTTTGCCAAGAAAAAGATGTACTTCAAGTAACACATCCATTGATTACTTGGTTCATGTAACAAAGGTAATCATGGTATTTCGAAATTGATTAAATTCAATCCTTGTTGATATGTGCTCATCTGATGCTACTGTTTTTTTTTCTGATATTTCAACCTTCTTTATCAAACCAATTTTCTAGGATATCTGTAAATTACTACAGTGAAGACAGATTAAATGTTTTCTTTATCCAGCCAGTATCATTGCCTTAGGCAGCATGAAAACTCCTGTATGTTAGACTGTTAGTTCCTCTGTACAAGAGTTTGTAACCTTGTAATCGTAATATTATTAATACGTGTCTTCTGTTCATGGCAGTGGAGCTGAGGATGTTGCATTGATAGAGTATGCTAAACTGACTGGTCGGCCTTTTAGGGTCTTCAGCCTTGACACAGGAAGGTTGAATTCTGAGACATACAAGTTTTTTGATGCTGTCGAGAAACATTACAATATCCGAATAGAGTATGTTTTCCCAGATGCAGGGGAAGTCCAAGCCCTTGTTAGAAGCAAGGGATTGTTCTCTTTCTATGAGGATGGGCATCAGGAATGCTGCAGAGTGAGGAAGGTAAGACCTCTAAGGAGGGCCCTCAAGGGTCTTCGAGCTTGGATCACTGGACAGAGGAAGGATCAATCTCCTGGAACTAGAGCTGAAATTCCAGTTGTTCAGGTAGCTTGTCACTGAAATATACTGGCTTATTTTAAAATGCAGCTTCTCCATACTGTTTGTTTCAGTAACGCTTGAGCTGTTTATACAGATCGATCCTACTTTTGAAGGGCGCAATGGTCTTGGTACCTTGACAAAATGGAATCCAGTAGCTAATGTGGAAGGAAAAGATGTTTGGAATTTTCTTAAAACCATGAACGTTCCTATGAACCCCTTGCATTCCCAGGTGAATTTGCTGAATCTTTTCTTTTTTTGGTGAAAAATTATTAAAGCCAAACGCAGCTCTTCTAGGCCCTAACAATTTTTCCTGCCTTCTTGATCAGGGATACATATCCATTGGTTGCGAGCCCTGCACTAGACCTGTGTTGCCGGGACAGCATGAGAGAGAAGGCCGATGGTGGTGGGAGGATGCCGTAGCTAAGGAGTGTGGACTCCACAAGGGAAACATAAAACAACATGAGACAGAAAGGATGGACAGCGATGAAAATGTGGTTACTTGTGTTGCTAATGGTGAAAATGAAATGATGGACATTTTCAATAGCCAAACCATTGTTAACTTCAGTAGGCCTGGGATAGAAAACTTGCTGAAGCTTGAGGACTCCAAGGATTCATGGTTGGTTGTGCTCTATGCTCCATGGTGTCGGTTCTGTCAGGTTTATCCTCTTTTCCTTTTTTAGTTCCTATGCCAACTCTACTTTTATACTTCAACAAGTTACTCATCTACTACGTACCATCAAACAGGCAATGGAACCCTCATACGTCCAGTTGGCAGATAAACTCTCTAATTATGGTGTCAAAGTAGGCAAATTTCGTGCGGATGGCGATGAAAAGCTATTTGCGCAGAAAGAGCTTCAATTGGGAACCTTCCCTACTATCCTTTTCTTCCCTAAGAACTCATCCAAGTTCATCAAGTGTCCATCAGAGAGGAGGGATATCGAATCGCTGCTTGCTTTCGTTGATGCACTTCGATGACGCGCACACAACACGTGCAATCTGATGTAGTCCATTTCTTCCATGCCAAGGTTCAGCATTGCACAGAAGCTGAAGATGTTGGGCAGTGGGATATTGTTCAGCATGACCATGCACCATTTGATAGGAGATTTGCTTTAGCTCCGCCTTATCTTTGAATTATGGACTGAGTTCTCCTCCAAATTCACTTCTCTTCCCTGAGCTTCCTTCTTAGTGCTGGTGGAAGTGTGTTGCAGGGGAAGTACCTGCTGTATGTTATGTTATTAGGTATTACAGATCACCTGATATTGATAATATTCCGTTGATGAACCTAAATTTTAGAAGTATTTCCACAGGAAAAGATGTATTCAACACGAACACGTTGCAGTACTTTTTCTGAAATTTAATCCAATGTGCAATTCACATTATGCTCGACAAGACTTTGCATTATAATTTATTAAACCAAGGTAATAGATCACCATCAACCATCTCTTATCAGTTGTGAAGTTGGTTAATTATCTACTTTGTGATCACCTTAGTCTCACATTATTTTTTATTACATTACGGAAATCAACTTCTCAAGTACTAGCTGATTGGGCAAATTTTAGTTACTTCGTACTAAGTCACATAATCATTTTCTGAAGCTTTTAGAAAATGTGTTAAGACTATTTCAGATTGTTTATTTCAAAGATAAAAGCCTCAAGAGCATGTCTCATGAGAGTTATTTCCTTTTACATGTTTTGAAGTATAACTTATTGTCATATTTAATGTTATACTTGTAAAACTATCCATTTACAACAATAAATCACTTCCACTAGAGTTTGTTCTTTGATCTATTAAATAATATTTTCTCTGTAAAACGTTTCAGTTAAAAAAAATCTTATCACCATTTATTCTTTGTTAAAACTATTAAAAATCTTAAAGCAAACTTATGCACTCCATGAAATTCTAAAGAAAAGTATAAATGAAACTACAAGGTTTTTCCTAATGTATCGAGTTTAGATGAGTAAACATGTTATCAACATATATAAAAATAAAATAACTAATAGAACATATACAAAATATATATGATAGAAAGGGTAAGCAAATTGTTAGACAAGAGAAAGTTTAGAAGGGGTAAATTGATATTTTCTAGTTTTAAGTATTATGTTTAATAAATTATATTTATTGACAGATAAAGTGAAATAACCCTTTTAATATATCTATTAAGATAGATTTTGGTGGCGGATCAACATATTGAAAAACTTAACTGGAACATTCATTCTCTAAATATCAACAAAAATATTAATAATCTTTGTAAACTTTGATGTAACTCCAAAGATTCCCCAAGTTTTGTAAGATCAGATCAAATGAGAGTACATTTTTATGCAATGTTGAGATCTTTTTAGTACCTTCCTAGTTTTGCATGCTGAAGCATTTGATATTACTTATGTGAATTAAGCACCTCCCAATGTTAGAAAGGGTATATGTTTATTTGTTAACACTATTATAGCTTGCAATGCACATATAAAAAGTTGTGTCGTTAATTAACGTCGACTTGAATCCTTGCATCCCTTTCTTAGCTTGTCACATAACATGTACAAGAATAAATAGATGATTATTATGTTCAGGTACAACATTATATATGCTATTTATTTCTTCATAAAATCCCCAATTTTCTAAATAAATGGATGCCATTGCCCATTTGTGGCCTTTATAAATCAATATATATTCCAAATTTTACACATTTAATTATCATGAAGTTGATTCTTCATAATTGAGTTGATCAAAATTTCGTTCAAGTCTTTCAACATTTTTTTGGTTAATGTCACGTATAATACAAACATTCATGTGTGAATAATGAAGTTATCATATTATTTTTACTTTTGAGTCGCAAGGCAAGTTTTTCATGATGTGATCATATGGGTCATTTCGTAGAGTGTCATATAAATGCAAAATGATGAAATGAGAGGGAAAGAAATGGTTCCGAAACTTCGGATTGGGGATCATCCGGAGGATAGCTTCATTCATATTCAACGTGGCGTGTGTGTCTGCTACCCTCCGTCCCCCTCCACGCCCTTTTATAGTTATCGATGCCGACTGTTACACATGACCATAATGGTCTCTTACCCTGTAACAGTCATCGACTCAATGACCATAACGGTCCATCACGGTCGTGACCAGTGATCACGACTGGTCACATTACAACAATCTCCCACTTGACCAGCGTGGTCACTGTGTCAGCACTCCCACTAT
>LTAE01014285.1:0-11579 GCA_001647135.1 Pontederia paniculata | reverse complement strand
CGACCACTTCACATCCTTTGGACGACCACTGCGCACTCAGGATTTTTCCTTTATGTCTTCTCTTTTCATAGGTCATCCGTTCTTCAACCTCGGTCGACCTATCAATTACTAAAACATAAAAATTACTATCTTTCAAAGATTAATTCAATAGATGATTAGTACAAACTAAGTTCTCTTACAAATTTATGATCATCAAAATAATCTCGGGATCCTAGATTCAACAGAAATAATTCCAGTATTCCCTAAAGATCTATTCTTCTAAACTCTTCATATGGAATCCTCAAAATTTATAATCGTCTATCCATTTTAAAATTATATAATTGTACAATGTAGCTCTCAATCAATATTTGATTATTCAAAACTATTATACCAATATATTTATTTTCACAAGAATCACATTAATAATCTTTTGCTCCTCAAATTTATTCTTAATTCATCATGTCCCCGAATAACCTCCTTAGAAATCAGGTTATATCATTAATTGGCATGATATGACATCATATTAATATTTCAATGTTGTCTTGTACCAAGATAACTCTAGTTTCTAGGAGAATTCGACTTTGGGGATCATCCTTCATACATATTTCATCATTATGTGCAACAAGTCTCGATTTTGATCCTTGAGCCACATTTGTCATGCTATTCTAGGCCTCTTGGACTCCACGTCTAGAGAGCATAATATAATCATACATTAAACAGGGAACGATTATTAATAATAAATAAATGAAAAGATAAGAGCCTTACATACATTGTTGTGGATGACGCTGCGATTGCTCGTGATGCTTTTGCACACGTCTTTTTAGACTTTATAGGATCACTATACGATATAGAATCCTAAAGTAAGGCTCTGATATCTGACTGTAACGCTCCCAAACTCAAACACCGCCACGTGACAAAATATGGACTCAAAGATGCTACTTTGATACAATATGTTGACCCATATTTTGACTATATTGACCAATCAATAAAAATAATATGTAAACGGAAGACTTTATTAAATAAGAGACAAATATCCAGTACCAAAAATGTGGAAGTATTAAATATATAGAAACTATCCAAATACAAATGCATATAAGAGTTGTCTAATAGTATCAAGAACTATTACAACTCTTCTATAATCAGTGTAAGGTTAGCATCACCACCAGCAATCTATCACCACCCAACACCACCAACACAGTCATCTACTATAGTATTAATTTCATGTAGGATCAAATACAGGGGAAACAATATTCCATGAGCTTTTACGCCCAGTGTATAAGGCACAAGTAGATATAAAATCAAGTAGAATGAACATAATGATAAACATGACAATAATCAACGTGATAACAATAAAAAATGATCATGGTGATATAGGTAAATCAATAAGGTAATTCATATGGACGTCAAGATGATACAATCCAATAAAGGGTAGTGGGGCGATTCAATCTTATGAGCAATGAGTTGACCCTTCAATCTGATAAATTGTATAAGAACAATTAAATTCGATGAGAAATAAGCTTTCGAAGTCAATGATGCTTTTACAACAATAAATAGTAAGAGGACAATTCAATTTGATTCATTCATTTTACAACAAGACCAATTGATAAGGAATAGAATTCCAAAGGTCAATTATATTTTTTGTTGAAAAATGATTCGATAAGGCCAAATGATAAGGAATAAAATTCCAAAGGCCAACAGTAATGATATAACTTCAATAACATACTTTGAGCAATGAGACCAAACAATAAGGAATTAGATTCCAAAGGTCATCAATGGATTCACTTTACATCCGATCCAATAAGGCCAACCAATAGAGAGTAACACTCCAATGCCACAATATTCTTCCTTTTTCTATAACAATGAGAACAATACGAGGCAATTGTATGATGTTTTCAATCCGATAAGGCTTCTGATATGATACGATAGACACTAAAAGATGCAACCCTATATGATACAATCTCGCTATTATCTTTTTCTCGGATAGTAGGTGGCTCATTTTATATTCAGTTCCTAATTTCATAAGATCACTATAGACTAGGTAATATATAAATATTTAGGTTAGACTTGTCTCATTAGTGACTTTAATGATGCCTTTAGGTTCATTCAATAAACCTAGAGCTCATAATGAAATAAATGATATAGAGCTCCTACAATCCGATATAACTTTCCTTTCGGGTTGCCATGATAATAAAATAATAATATCAGCGGGGGTACCAGCCGCAGTAACAATAGGCCCATCATGTGGAAAGGATGCTCGAGTATCCTCTTTGTTATAGGGAGGGGAGCTCTCCGTGCAACAGGAGCAGAGTGGTATAACCGCAGCTAAGCCACTAGCCCCCAACAATATGAAGCGATCAACAAACGATAGCTCCCAACAATACACATGGCAACCATAATCATTAATCTTGTTACCCTTGCGTAATATCTAGTATAGGTCCTTAACGTAGCACAAGATTATATCATATATGAAGCATAAATGCTAGGAAAACACCTACATTATGAACGAGATAGAATGGGGGTAAAACTGGACTCAATAGGAGCCAAAATCAGTAAGTCACAGGTCGTGACTTCGATTTC
Organism: Pontederia paniculata; assembly: GCA_001647135.1. Lineage (NCBI taxonomy): Eukaryota > Viridiplantae > Streptophyta > Magnoliopsida > Commelinales > Pontederiaceae > Pontederia > Pontederia paniculata. Next base: position 9,023 of record LTAE01014285.1, on the reverse strand, counting down.
ATGATCGTGACATCAAGTGTCACGGGCCGTGACACGGACATCATGCCCATGACCGAATGGGTCCTTAGTATTGTATGGTCACGGGCCATGACTTGAGCATCATAATTGTGACAAAAGTTGGTTTCTTTGGTACGCGATGGTCATGGGTCGTGATGTGGGTATCACGATCGTGACCGAACGCGATAGCACATGGCTTGATTATCACGAGCCGTTACATGAGTGTCACGACTATGACCGAACACGACTTATCACCCATACAATTATTTCAGGTCATGCCATAGTGTTACGACTTTGTTGATATCATCTTCCCTCGGTCACAGGCCATGACTTTGGTGTCATGGCTGTGACCGAGGCGGTCAAATGGTCGTTTTGATGGTCACGAGTCGTGACATTGGTCGTTTTGATGGTCACGAGTCGTGACNCTTCCCTCGGTCACAGGCCATGACTTTGGTGTCATGGCTGTGACCGAGGCGGTCAAATGGTCGTTTTGATGGTCACGAGTCGTGACATTGGTCGTTTTGATGGTCACGAGTCGTGACATTGGTCGTTTTGATGGTCACGAGTCGTGACTCCAATGTCACGACCATGACCGAGCATAGTTTGACAAAAATCCAGTTATACAAATCCAAATCATATGAAACCAACATCATTTGAAGCTAGCAAGCATTTATCTATCCCTATATATCAATTCCTAATCATATTTTTTTAATTTACTATGTATTTTACAAAACAATCATAATATACTTCGGGACATATTGACAATGTCTTGATATTTTGATCATAACTTTCAAAATATAACTTGTATTGATATGAAACAAGTTTCCGTGTAAACTAGACTTCAAGGCCCACGTTTTTATATATTATACACAAATTTTGGATAACTATAGCACTATTAAAATATCCTCGAAAGATAGAATACGAAATCTGAACAAAATTATAATATGTTTTTTATCATTGAATAAACCGCAAACATTCCCATGAACCCATAAATCTCATTTTCTTAACAGTAATAATTACCTAATCCATTAGATAAGAGAAATTATAGTATCAATAAATTCTTCGATACGTCAAGGGAAATCGATATGAAAGATCAAAAGAGAATCCAATACAATCATTCAATAGATCATAAAGAACTATCCATATAGATAGGAAGACAATGTCATAATGCAAAGATCACTATCTATGGACATGAATACATGAAATCCGAAGGAAAAGTTCATCTATTCAAAATTTTAGATCTACAAGTGATCTGCCAAGGTACACACATGTTAGTCTATATTTGTTGTCCTGTTCGATCTCAACGTGTTCTTGCGTTCCCTTGTGATGATCATTCTCTTGGGTATCACTCCTCTGTCCTCAATTGGTTTTCAGCTTCTCCTTGGGATCTCTTTTTCCGACGAGACAAGACAAAGGGAAAAGAGGAGAACTAGGACCGTCTAGGAAAAATGTAGAGAGAAGAAATGATAATTGATAAAAATTTGTATAATTAAATTTGGGATTCTGAGTAATTAAATATATATTTTTGATTTGAATTAGTTACAAGGATATTGTTGGAATTGAAAAGTTGGGGTAGTTTTGCTAGGATAAACAAGAATGGGTTGGTATAACGCAATCCATGTCATGGTTGATCGTTCAAGAGACACAACTTGGGTCAGGGTGATGTGGTTTTTGTTGGGTAAAATGTGTATCTACTTAACCAGGGGACAGGACCATCACCAAGGTGATGTGGTCCAATTCAAACATGATAGCATCAGTGGTCGTCGTCTCCTTCATAGTTGATGTTCTTTCATGAGTATTATATGATGTACATTTAATAAAGCAGCCTCTAAACCTGTGTGTTTACATTATAATAGATCAATTTGAATATATCTACGTAATAGAAGTCTAATGAAGATAAGATCAGGTGAATCTCTATCTTATAACAATGAAGAAAATACACATATCTAACTTCTAACACTCACACTAAGATACATCATGAGTCGTGTTCATGAAATAAACAAACATGTCGTTAAAACATATTGATCTTCATATTGAAAAACACACTACAAAGGAACATAATATGGATCTTATATCAAAACATGAAGATCTACACATTTAATCCTCAATTAGTAGCCTAAAAGATATGAATCCCCTAGAGAATTTGTTTCCTCACATTATTTTGTAGATAAGTTTCGTCACGACGCCTCTCCATCATTTCCCTTGCATGTATTCCAAGTTTGAAGAAATAAGTAGAGGGGCTCGAGAGTGGAGAGGGCTTAAATCTTAACTAGGCCTTGAGAGAGAGAGAGAGAGAGAGAGAGAAAGAAGAGAGAGAGAGAGTTATGTGAGGAGAACAATAAGGGGGAGGGCGGCATATACTTGTCGCATCCCCTTCCACCATTATTTCTTTTTTTATTTTTGAATTTGAAAACTAGAATTGTTAATCTAGTGGAGTTCGCCTCACATAGATCGGATCATCGAGGGTTGCACCTAAGTCCAAGCAGGGACTGCACCTTCTTCTCCCCCTTTACAAAAGTTATAGCACTTCATTCATGATTTTGGCATATCTAAATTACATATCATAAATGCATTTAATTCTTGATTAATGATTATAATAAAGCATATTTTAAAAAAAACATAATAAAACAATGTACATTTTAATTGCATATCATAACTTGCATTAGTTAGCGCTATTTAGCACATATATGTTAATGATTACACACACAAATATATAGCAGTGAGCGTATAGCACAATTTTATTGTAGCAAGTGTAGCACACCAGAAAGTAACGATATTTTTTGTATAAAACAATTTGATCGTTGTTCAGTTATATATAAAGTGATACTATACAAGTGCGCTACACATTTCTTATAAATTATATGTATAGATAAACAAATCAATTCAACTAGGCTAATTAAATGATATTATTATTTATCATAATTACCCATATTAATACAGAAAATTTATGTCCTGCTACTTTTATATTATTTAATAAATATTTCAGTATTTTTTTTTATTTTGATTGTTTATTTTAAACTAATAAAATATTTTTAAACAAATAGAAGGGAAAAGTGCATTATCGTCCTAATATAAATTTGTAAGTTGCTGGTAGCTCTCTCCATCGCGCGCGCCTTTCTATCTTTCTTTTTTACCCACTCGTTCGCTTCTTTCTTATTTCTTGCTCGACGTCTCCCTCCAACCGCTGGAATGGCAGACGAAACCAGTAGAAATCTCCCTCAGCATCGACAGGAGCCGAAGGATGAGACCTTCCTCGAGGCCCCAAGCGACAATGCAGTCCTCCTCGGGTACGGGCGGCTCGGAGCCTCTCTCCACGGCGACCCCCAGCAATTACACTTCCGTCCAGATAGTTGGGGATGATGAGGGTGCGCCAGACGCCACCGGTATGCCATTTTCTTTGGCAGACAGGAGTTGAAACTTCTTGTAAATGCTCTGTGATGATATATTAATAATCTGATTGCAGAGGGAATGATCGATTTATTCTACTGATTTTTGTAGTTTCTTTTTCCCGATTGCAAATATGTGGATTAAATCTATTATTGATCTTGTTCATAACTCTCGCCTATTCATATTGTAATGTTATTTTTTTTCTTCTTTCTGTATACTTAACCGTTAAAGTTTCTTGTATATGTTCTATATACGTTAAAAGTTCATCAAGAATATTGAAACGAACATGCAGCAGAATTCATAAAGTTTTTTTGTCTTGCAAATTAGACTAAAATGTGATGATTATGTTGAAGATGAATCAGAAAATCACACAAAAATATATGCTGATTCGAGGGTACATTGAAGGGCTAATTGCCAATCATAAACAAGGAAAAAAATTAACTTGATGGAAATAAATCATTTAGTTTCGATTTGGTGCAGCTTCCTTGATCAAATGTTTCAGGTTTCTTGGTTGTTGTATAATTCGTCTTGCAAGGCTTAGGAGGCTATAATTTTCTTTACAAATTTCTTTGGACCGAATTGTTTTGTTGAGATAGAATATCTAGTCAGGAACTATTTTTTCTTTTGTCGTTCTTGAACTCCTGCTTAAGTTACATGGTATTCTCTTGTAATCGTCCATCTTTCATACTAACATTGGATCTTTTACATATTTGATGTTCTTCATTTGTAGCTCTGTAATCTTTGATTTGTTTATGATTTCTTAATGCCATTAGTCTTTTGATCTATTGAACTTGTTATTGAGGTAATGGTGTAAATATATTTTTTCATGTCACAAATGGATTAGTAGATCAAATTGGTTTTTCTGTATTAAATTTGTTTATGAACTAGAGAGGATTGGTGTCATTTTTTAGTTTTTATTTTTATACAAGTAGAAGCAATGTGGTCAGGTGGAAACTTCATTTTTTGGTTCCTTGCAGTCAATTTTTTGTAATTCTCATTCCTGTTAAAAGAATGCTGTCTTACCCACTGTCCATCTTTCAGAATATGTCTAGAAATTCTAGCATTAATGTCTCCAAATTCTTCATACGTATAAATGTTTTGATGCTTTGTAAACTGTGAAGTGAGCATGGAGGTTTTTTTCATTCTGCACAAAAGACAAGCAAATGATCGCCGACGGTGGGGTAAAGGAAAAGGATATTGAATCACCATTCTCTGGTGAAGAAGGTGATGATTCATTTGGCTCTGCGATTTCTTCTGATCAGGACCTGATTGAGAATGCTTCTCTGGAAACATCTTTCAATTCATCAAGTGATCAACTTCAGAACACAAAAGAGGACCCCTTCGATATGTCCTCTACCATGGTTTCTTTGCCAAAGAAGTAAGTTGCATCCACTCCTTTAATGACGGCAGTTAATTAGTAATGGTCCAATAATTCTACTGCACTGCAAGTACACCACTTATTATTATAAACCTCTGATAGAAGCATCATCAATTTACAAGTTATTGTGCAAAGTTGCATCTTGTTTATTAAGCTGCGAGGCATATAGTTACTATGAAAAAAGATGACGAAGCCCAATATCTTGGGTGTGCATTTGTTGATTTTCAAGTCATATTCTCTGTGCAAACATGGCCAGTAATACTATCAAAAGTATTAAGTCTTTTAACACAATTGAGAACACTGGGAAACTGTAAAACATCTTACTTCTGAAGTTTCTTTAGCAATATATTTAACTGTGCCAATAGTCAAGCTACAGGTACTTCTGTAATCAACTAAAAAAGATAGAATAACACCATTAGCTTTGACAATAGTTCTATTATCTTCATCAGTTTCTTGATTCTTTCCATGTTACAGGAGAGGACTGTCAAAGTATTATATGATGGAAAATCAGAGTCCTTTAGATCATTTGCAAATGTGACGTGCGTAGAAGACCTTGCCAAACCTGCGAAAAAAGACGAGGGGAGCCCTTCAGGACGGCTGCAGGATGCTAAAAAACCACCCTCTCCCGGAGCTTCCCCAAAAGCCAAGAAGTCGTTCGTTCAGCAGCACATCTTTTAGTTTTTACTTCAGTTTCTTTCCAGTTCACTGGCCTTGCAACAGTTTCAGATGTTAGTCGACGTATTAACAATTAAATACCGTATACAGATTTCCTGCATTCATTTGAAATATGAGCCAACTACTACCTCCTTGTTTGTATTACAATGCAAATTATTTCCTTGAATCTTGGATTCTTGCAACGAAACTGGTTCACATATTGTATTATGATCAACATTGTGAGCCCCTGTAATTGCAAGTTAAGTTGAGTCAACAGAGAGAACACCTTAATCACAAGGTTTATCCCTAAATCAACAGTATATTTAAATTCAAAAATAACATTTTAAAAAGAGACTCGGAAAAGCAATATAAAGGAAATGCAAACAAGACAATGCAAAGCTAACAAATCCCCAAATCAATGTTGTTTCTGAGCTAACATCTCTCTCCCCTTTTGTAACAGCATAACTCATGCTAAACAACTCATGGCAACCTTCCGGCCACCCAACGACCTATAACGCGACACCATCAAAGTACATTTCCCATGGGGCTAGGGCTATGTTTACTTACTTTTATACATGTGGGAAGGAAAGATAAGAATGCATGATTTTTTCTTAAAACATGTCAAAGAATTATAACAGCAAAACAAATTCAACATATAAGATTAAATGGAAAATGAACATGATTATCTAAAAAATCACTATTCAAATTGATATTTAAATGTTAAAGTAAAAGAGAACAATGAGTTCCCAGAAAATAGAAGGCACTGTTAACGCCAGAAAAATCTGCAGAAAAAAATTATGCAAAATAATGTGAAGAAAGAGCTTCACACATTTAACTGTAACCATAAATTTTCATCAATATCTCAACTTCAGTTGGAGAAAATAATGAATATTAAAGCTCAATGAATGTGGCAAAATGTCATAGATAAAATGTAAAGAAATGTCAGTAATGGAATCCATCCATAACCTTAATTCATAAAGTACTGTACAAATATCATGTTGAGCCGCCCACCATGGGTCGCTTCAGCCCACGCGGGCTTCGAGCCCACATGGGCTGGCTGACGGCCCTGCGAGACGCGAGGCCAATGCCCGCGGGGACGGGCGTCCCCCTGTGGGCGCCCACATGGGCACCCAGAGGAGGATGCCACATGGGGGGCGCCCATTGGTGGGCGCTCCCTGGTGACGTCCCACAAGGGGCGTCCAATTGTTTTTTCCTCTTGGCCGAAGGGTGCTGCCCCTGTGTGGTTGAACATGTGGGCTCGGTGTGGTGTGTGCTTCGGCAGCATGCATTGGTCAGTCCATGCACGTTAGGTCCCTCCTCTATTTGTTGTTCGTCCGACTAATAGAAGACCTCTTCTCTTAATTATGTTTTTGCATTCGAGCTGTAGCATCATCTTCTAAGTCCTCGTGATTTGGTCCCCAATCCTGAGAGAAGCATGCTTATCGATGTGCCCGTGGAGAAGTATACAATTTACCTTCTGCTTCCGCTTCTGTAAATAAAGATACTTCATGTCATTAGAATATTATTATTATATTCTACATATCACTTTAACGATTACCCAAAATTTTAAGCTACTCCTGGACAATCACAAAAATAATAAATAATGTGACTATCAACTAAATATTTTAAATTAATGGATAACAATTTGACTTACTATTGATAATGCCTTGATAATTGGATAAATTTGATAATATTTTAAATTATGTATCATTTTATTTAAAATTTATAACGCACACCAAATTATTACATTGGTTGCACTTATTTTAACATTTATGATAATTAAAACTACAAACTCACTAGGATCAATATAGAGCGTCCTAAGGGGGTTTATTATTTAACTCTCAAACAATATTTATTTTGAAACTCATATATTTGTTATGAAGTAGATAATATTATGATTATGATCATCATAACTACATATAGATATCTATCTTTGTATGATTATAATCATATCTCGAGTTGCAACTGTAACAATATGTGAGCTTCTGTAATTCTGATATAACAAACATCATAGTGTATCTATATAAACCTGCTTGAAGCAGATAAATAAAGTAAGCAAAATCATTGAACGTTCCTTCATTTCATGGTATCATAGTAGCCAAATTCCTCCTTTGGCTCAATAATGTCATCCACCAACTTATCTTCACCTATCCCACCTACTGCATCAGAATCACTCGTTACTCTCTAAAATTAAGTTCAACAAATTAATTACTTGCTATGGCAAACCCAGTTTTTGCCCTTATTAAGAGCCTTCAACCTTGAGGGGTACGTCACCGACAAGATTATTTGCTCTCTTGTTTGCTTTCTTGCATCGGATTTTTTCCTCCTCTTCTACAAACCCATCCCCTGCGCTCTCTCCTAATTCTAACTATATTGAATGGCTCAAAGAAGATCAACTCCTTCTAAGTTGGATCATTGCATCTCTCTATGAAGAAGTCTTACCAATGGTAGTCGGCATCTCCTTGTCTGTAGCTGCCTGGACATCCCTTCATAAGGCCTTTGGAGCCCCATCATACACTCGGATGGTTCAACTTACTATGAAACTGAAAGGTGATCATTCTATTGCCTCGTTCTTGTGCCAAGCAAAGTATCTTGCAGATCAGCTTGCAGCGTTGGTCATACCATTCCCTCTCCATCCTTTAACGTCATCATATTCAACAACCTTGGTGGTGATTACGGTGACATCGTGTCAAGTCTCTTTGCTCAACTTGAACTAGTGTCATATGTTGAACTTCATAATATCCTAACTAACAAAGAGATTCGCCTTCAACATAACACATCTGCTACTAGTCCCACCCTCTCTCCTGATGCTCATCTCATTACTATTGAACCTAATCCACATGGCATGGATGTGAACATGGTCGAGGATGTAACTCGTCAAGATTGATGTTACCCATCCCGGTCTGCGGAAAACATGGTCATAGTCCGTATAGGTGTCACCTTTGACACCATGCATCCATTTCAAGTGTCCCTTCTCCAACAAATGTGCAGCATCCAACTACATATATTCCACCTCGATCACACCAAATTGCTCAGTTACATGCAGCAAGTCCTGCGTCCATGTTGTCATATGGTTCAATAATGGGACCCTATACAAAATGGATTCTCGACACCAGCTCAACACTGGATCTTCAAGCCTTGTCACTCCATAACCCTACTCAGGAAATTACACCTTGCAGGTTGGAAATGGTATATCACTACCTATTATTCATGTGGGCTCTGCTACACTTTCCTCTCCTTTGTTGCCCTCTTTGCATCTAAGAAATGTCTTTCATGTTCCATGTCTCAAAAAATTGCTTCTCTCTATTTCGCAATTCCTTGCTGACAATCGTTATTTTGAGTCTTACCCTTCTCACTTTGTTATCAAGGAAATCAAAATGCAAGCACCTCTTCTTCGCGGAAGTGTTGAGCATGGATTGTATCGATGTCCACATCCTCATGTGACATACCACTAGCCCGTCAGCCTACACCTCACAACGTATTTCTCAAGACCTCTAGCATGCACGGTCAGGACATCCAACTTCCTCCATTATTCAGCGAATTGTCCAACAACACTCCCCTACACTCTGCCCCGACCTCTCTCTCTCTCTCTCTCTCTCTCTCTCTC
>LTAE01014284.1:0-11581 GCA_001647135.1 Pontederia paniculata | reverse complement strand
GTAAGGGAGCCTTCGCCCTTTGAAGACGGAGATAGTGAACTCCGAAGATCTCGTGGGAGAAGATCGAAGCGGGGACGTAGGCCAAAGAGTTCGGCCGAACCTCGATAACAAACCCTGTGTTTGTTCTTCTTCTTACTCTTCTCTCTATTTGTGTTTTACATTCATACTTGTTTGCTTCCGCTGAACATAACACATCTAGTTTTAGTTAAGAAGAACAAAAGTTTTAAAATACCAATTCACCCCCCCTCCCCTCTTGGTGCCATTTCAGATCCTACATCTTCTTTCTTTTCCATTATATCTCGAGTATATGACATATAATCTTAGTAGGTTTCCTCATTTAACTATTGGTCCTACTGTGTACAAGTTTATTACAACTTGATCATCACAACGCATTGATTTCATCACTATATTGCACCCTATTTTCAAAAAATAACACCTAAGTGAAACTCCATGAATGATCGTCACATCACATGCAATATATTCAACATATAGTGTGTGTTTAAGCACAAATTTTTGTTTCTTGATATTTCAAGAAGCTACTACACCATTCGTGAAATAAGTGACCTTATGTGAATTTTCAATTATTATACCACTTGTATGCATTAGTGTATCGACTCTTCCTAAGTCCCTTCCCAATTACAAATGCTTAAAATGTCTTGTTATATTCCGAAACTATTCAATATCTTATTCAAATATTTTACCAACTCTAACTCAAGTACCCTATGGACTTTGCCTACCTACTGGAGAGTTGCATATGCCCATGCCTCATTTCGATCAATTTGAGGCCATTTCATTTTTCATTGCAGTCAATCACGAGACTCTTTTAGAAGTTATTGTTTCTTTGTGAATTATAGGATTTATACAATTCTCTATGTCTACATCGATGAAGTAATACGAAATCTCGCACTTGTATAACACAAAATTATTCAATTGTGCAGATTTCATCTGGGTCATTTGTTGCTAGTTATACTCATAGAAATGATCCTCCAGTTCTTTTAAAGGTATACATTTTTTATGGTCTTAACTACTATTGTTGAATAATACAATGTATCTCTGAAGTTAACTCCACTATCTCATTGAATTGTCAAAAAATGTCGTCCTCTTGAACATGCCCCTCTACATTCTATAGAAAGATTTCATATCGACTATTGATAAGATCTCTATCTTGGTGAAGCTATACCATTTGAATTTTTCATTATATACAATAAACTTGCATGACGTCGTCCTAAATTCTAGATTGTCTCTAAAGTAACTAAGAATCAGCTCATGCATTTTACATCATCATTTACGAAGATAACACAATTCAGACTTCTTGTCATTTCATAATTGTATGATGTTGATATTATGAACTTGGTAGGAATTTCTTTCTATTCGTAACTCATGGTCATCACTACCTCATTATAGTTTCACTAAAATACTTAAGGCCACATGATACACATTGAAATTCAAAGCCATTTAAAATATATATTAAGCACAATTGATCATAAATATGCATTAAATTCAATAGTCACAACTAATCATATAAATAGCATTTCATAATATCCATCAGTTGAAATATTTGATTAATACAAATAAAAATCAAAACAATGAAGCATAATTCATTCTTATCAATTCATAATATCAAATAATTAATTTGAAGAGTAGTTATTCATAAGACAAATAATCTATTTTTTATAATTTATCATGAAACACATAATTAGCAATAATTAGGCTAAACTAGTGACCAATTAAGCCAACCACACATTTTAGTAGATTGGCACACGGAGAAAGATTTTTTTTAGTTATACAATCCAACTATGATGAAATCAATTTTGTTTGAAATAAGACTCGTAAACCTTTAACATATATTAATTTCAGATTTTTCTACCTCAAAATTTATCTATAAAATTCTCGTGATTTCATATGTTTTAGTATTCTAGTTATAAATCAGAAAGCTGATAGGTTTAGCTTGTTTGCCTCATAACTTCCACTAAACATATTATTTTTTAGGTAATTACACTTGTATTAGAATCCTAGTTTTCTAAGGTTTCATACCTGTAAGTTTCATATTTTATCTTCAAGTACACAATTTAAAGTATAATTTTCAATCAAGTCTATTTGTTTATCCCGGCCAGCTAGACATGTACTTACTAATTAACTCATAACTCTCTAAATATATTTTGTTTTGAGACAATTCTTTCTTTTGCAGAAACTAGAAGGATCATTCCAGAGAATTTCACAATCTTTGAAGCATTATAAGAATATTATTGATGAGGTAAACATTTAGCCATCAAAATTACAACTAAATGTGTTTTCCAACTTAAATTCACACTAATAAACTATTTAATTTAATTCTCTACAAATTCAAATAACTTAATTGTTCATATTTGAACTTTATATTCTTAAGTTTAAATCACCACAAAATAAAAATAGCTGGATCCACCTCATAAATACCTTGATTGTCCGTTACAAATTATAATATTGCCTTCACCTTCTCCTTAATTTCAAGCATAGTAATAAATTTCCTCTTACTTCTCTACCGCCTCCTCACGGTTGGTATAGCGACTAGATCCCAAAATGCTTTTGAAAATGACACAATATGGTCAAATATAGAGAAGCACGATCTAACAAGTTGTAGTTACATACTAAGTCAGTTAAACACTTGATGAGTGTTAAAATAAAAACAATTCATAACTTACACCCCAATTAAGTTGGTCAAGAAAAGAAGGTGTAGACCAATGATATTAATTGGATATTTAAGTAGGCTAATTTAGACTTAGTTAACTATGTATATTAACTTAATCATAATTAATTAATTATTAATTAATTTAATAAATTCTAAATATTTACAACACCATAATTAGCTTAAACTTAATTCAAATAAAAAATTAATCTAATTAATTCATAATTAAGTAGTTTAGTGAATTATCTAAGAGATAATTATTTAGGATGTTACATCATTATCTAAGAGATAATTATTTAGGAATACACAAGTGGTATCAGAGAGTGAAGAGTGATGTTGATTTGGGTGTTTTGTTTGTGTGTGAATAAAATGGAAAACTATTTCAACAGGATGAACAACGAATAATTACTCAATTTGAAAAGTAAGGACGAATGATGTTCTCTATTATAAGGATTTATTTGATCATGTTGAATTAAAAGATAATATGCCAATAGAAAAATATTGATAACTGGAAAAATGCATCGAAAGACTATTGAAACGATTAAGCAATTTATCGATGTGAGTGTTCTCCATTATGTTGCTCAAGAGACATATGCACAAGTTCTACGAAGAAATTGCAAAACTTATACGAAAAAAAATAAAACCTATAATAAAACCTATAATAAAACCTATAATAAAACCTTTATGATCAGAAAATTGATGAACTTAAAATATTTAGATGAAAATTGTATTGCTAAATGCTTGAGTTAAGTATAAGATTTAGTAAATTAATTAGGAGCAATGAAGATAGATCATGATGATGAGATGCAAAAATTAATTATCCTAAGTTCTTTACCATAGTCGTGGAAAACCTTGGTGATAGAACTCATCAACTCTGCTCCTGATGATGATGTATACTTTACATGGTTAAAAATTGTCCGTCCAGTGAAAAAATAAGGAGGAAGAGCATGTGAACAAATACCACATAGGATCTTGTTACAACAAACATAGGGGGAGATAAAAGTAAGGTCCTAAGGATGATGATGATAGATCACAATTGATAGGAATATTTTCATGTTATCCTTGTGATGAGGAAGGTCATATTAGACAAAAATGTAGAGACTAAAAGTAGCAACATAATAAGAAGAAACAAAAAGATGAAGACAATTAGAGTATTTTATGATGATTTTATATTTATTTTAGATGAAAATGAAGAGTATAATTTTAAAGATTTTGTATGGATAGTCAATTCAGATGCTTTGCACAATGTAACTTCTTTAAAAGAATACTTCAATGTGTACAATACTAACATTTTTTTGTATAATGAATATGGATAATAGGAGTAAGTCTAAAATTGTTGGAATTAGAGATGCATGCATACTGACAGATAATTATTATGAGTTGATAGAAAGTGAAAATTGATAAAATGATCTAGAAGGTTACTATAGTCATATAGTTGGTAGAAAGTGAAAATTGATAAAATGATCCATGGTTGTTGTTCAAAGAAAATTGGCAACTATCTTCTACAAGACTCAAGTGAATTTGACTGCATTGTAAGTTAATGAAATATAGAAGAAGCTTCATTAGATTTGTGACATAGAAGATTGAGACACATGAATGAAAAAGGATTGCAAGATCTGACGAGACATTCTCATATTAGTATTACTAAAGATAAAACTATGAATACTTGTGATGATTGTCTATTTGGTAAGCAATTAGAATATCTTTTGTGTCAAGATCCAAAATAAACAAAAATAGATTGGATTTGGTGCATTTTGATGTGTGTGGTCCTATTAAGGCTGACTTTTTTAGGTGGCAATAGATATTTCGTTACCTTTATTGATGATGCTTCATAAAAATTATGAACTTATTTCATGAAAACAAAGAGATCAAATACTTCATATTTTTTTAGAATTTCATGTCATGGTGGAAAGAGAGACAAGAAACCAATTGAAATATCTTTGTACATATATGGTGGTAAATATATGTGTAGGATGCTCAAAAGTTATTACTTAAAGCATGACATCATACATGAGAAGACAATGTTTGAAACTCCATAGTATAATGATATTGCTGAAAAAAAATGAGGATGGATAAACTACCAAAGCCATTTAGAGTGTAATTGTGAATACTACATATTACCTAATAAATTAGATCTTCATCAGTTCATTTGAAATTATGATATTCCTGTGAAAGTATGGATTGTGATTGCACATGAATCAAAGGAACGATGTTAGAAATTTAATGAAAATACTTAAGAGTGCATATTTCTAGAATACAAAGATGCAAATCCGAATAAAAGCTATAAGAGCTGAAGAAGAAGAAAATCATCATAAGCAAATACATTATATTTCATGAATTTAAAACTTTGACGAACTCCAATACATCAAAAAGATAATAGGGTAATGTACATGTTGAACTTATGAGTGAAGAGCCAATAGTGGATTCAAATGATGTAGACGTAGAGGATACTGCGCAAAGGGAGCAAGTGACTTGTCAACTTTGCAAATTTATAAGAGAGCATCATTCTTCCAAATAAATTCTGAGTTTTGAAATGGTGATTACTGAAGAAGGGGAGCCAAAAACAAATCCCAAAAGAAAGTTGGAAAAAGATGTCATATGGGTCAATCTAAGATCAAGTGATAATTCTTGATGAAGTATCTTTTCGTGGGCTCAAGGAGGAGATTGTTTGACTTTAATCCCATGAGACCCAAATAGGTTTATGGGTATGTTTGATTCAAAATCATTAAGGGGAAAGGAAGGTAATGGAAGGAAAATGAAACGAGGGAAAGGAAATGGAAGAGAATGGAGGTGAAATAATTAACCTTGTTTGAATGACAAAGAAACATAATTATATTTTTTGTTGAATGAATATATCCTAATGTATGCGTTTATATATTTGATTACATATGGTTAAAATTGAAAATGCATTATAAATATTTTTCTCCCTCCTTTACACTCCAATTTGAGATTGAAAGAAAAATGAACTCTTGAAGGGTAATGGAGGTAAATGGAGGAGACATTCCCCTCCGTTAAAAATATAATCAAATATGATTAAACTATTAACCTCCTTTTTCTTCCCCTCATTTGTCTTTCTTTCACCCTCAACCAAATTGGCCCCGAGTTAAGTTAGACATTATTAATTTAAGTATTTGCGTTTGAGATGGATTATAATAGCCATATGATTAAAGGGGGTGGTTGAGACATATGAAAAGAGAAAAAAAAATTTCACCTCTTGATGTTTCTTAATCTTTGGATACCATATAAAATAGAGCAATTGATCTTTCTTGGTGGTGATGATAGAAAATAATAGAAGATAGTTTTTAAGAAGATGAAAAAGATTTTTCTTGGTGAGCAAAAAATCAAGAACTTGATAGGTTCTCTAAAATTTTATTGACATTGTGATAACAAAATATCATGATAATCAAGTGATATGATTCCTATTAATTATTTAAAAATTTAAAGGATATGTATTGATTTATTCTCATTGCATTGTTTCGGGTTTTAAAAATATAAAGAACTTTGTAATTAACGTTCTTTATATAATAACATTTTAGATGGTCGTTTACATGTAATGGTTTTTACTGTAAATATACTTTGTAGATAGAAAAAAAATATTTTTTAGGAAATTGAACTGCAACAAGTGAGCAAAAGTGAAATCGGGAAATAAACTGCAGGTATTGCCTTTCATGTGGCCACCATGAGAGAGATTTTAGAAAGGGTGTCCTTAATGACACTCCCAAATTCTTAAGGCCATTCCTTTTTATCAATTTTACCCTTATTGATTCTATACTATTAAACAACTTTATTAACTTTTCATAAAATTAGCACATTCACAAGAAAGTTAATAATAATATAGATCCTTTAATACTAATCAGATTTTTTGTTATTATTTATTTACTTCACTATAATTAATTATTATATATATTATTTATATAATTTCTTAGTAATATATTATAATATTTTTTCCTATTAATACCACACATTTTTTATGAAAAAATATATCATTTTACTACTATTTATTTATTTTTATTACACCTAAGTTTATAACATATTACTTATATGAGTGATATTTAATGTGATTTGGATTAATTTTTATAAATAAATTATTTTTTAGTATTTATCACTAAATTTATTATAGATATCAAGTTCTAGATATCCTGAAAAATAATGCAAGTAAGTGATGCAAAAGAAATTATTGAGAATATGTAATGTATGAATAATAAACATTTACATTTTACACTTTATTTGATAAAAAAAGGTAATGCACTTCTAACAAAAAGAATATATCACACACTCGTAAAAAAATGTATGATATTAATAAAAAAATATATTATAATTTATGACTTAGAAAATATATAAATAATATAATATAATAATAAATATTGAGTTTTAATGAAGTAAGTAGATAATAATATTTTTTTGATAAAAATCTGGTTACTATTAAAAGAGATAAAATAATAATCTATATGATTTACTTTATTAGGAATTGATAACTTTTAAGGAGGATTAGTTAAGTTATTTATTAGTATAATAAAGAAGGGTAAAAATGGGTAAAAATTAGTGGCATTAAGATTTTATGAGTTGCAATAAAGCACCCATTTAGAAAATGTGAGGATTTTAAAAATTAATAATAGAAAATTTTAAGTTACAAATATATTAAATTTCACACATAAAACTAATTATGAAATATTTTAAATAAATAAATCAAAATAAATAAATAAATATCATATAATAAAAATTAAAATGAGTATTTTTGATAAATTATAAAATATCTTTTTAAATTTTAGGATAATAATGCATATTAAACATTCAACTCTTGCTCATTACTACCACTTCAAACATTTTTATTTAATTTTTTTAGTTTTATAAATTAATTTATAATATATTTAGAATATGAAAGTAAAATAAAGATATTGAAAAAAAACATTAAATTTGACTTATGAATATACTAAACTAGCATTAAAAATTAAACATTATTAATAAAGAAATGAAGATAAAAAATAAAATGTAAACATGTATAAATAATAACTACCTAAAAATAAAAAAACATAAATATAACCATAATAAAAAATAAAATGATAACAAAATAAAAGTGTAATGCCAAAAATATAAAATAGAAAGATAACAATTATATATTAAATGAATAAAATAATAAAGGAGTTAATTTTAAAGTTAATAGATATTAGAAATAATATATAACATAAATAAAACTGTTAAACTAAAATAATATCATAATAGTAAATAAAGTATTAATTAAAAGATATTGATAGAAAAATAAATAATATATATTTTTGAAAATAATATATATTATTTTAATTAATTAAATACATATATGAGCAAAAGATGTCTATATAATTAAATAAGTATTTATTTACTAATATTTTTATTATAATTAAATTGTTACATATAACGAAGTTTACTCTCCAAAATTTTATATAAATTTATCCAAACCAAGAAAAAATAATTTATCATAGAATTTTTAATTACAACTATTTACATTCTAAATTTTACAATTACATCAAAATAAATTAACCCTACAAAATTGTTCTATGATTGTCCAATGACTTTTTCTCTTCTTGTTGGAGAATTTTTCACATAAAAATTTAAATTTTGTCTCTTTTGCTTGATTTTATTTTCTTTGGACGATATTGACATGAATTATGAAGAATTCATAACATTTATGATAGACTAGCATGTTTAAATATGTAGGAATTAGATAAGAATGAAGAAATATAGTTATTCTGACTACAATTTGATACCATGCAAAGCACAAAAGAGGGAAAAAATAGTTATAGTATTCTATCCCCATCTCATATAAACACAACTAGCTATTTATTCTGTCTTTGTACATTGATATACAAATGAATGTATCATTTTGATTACTCATGCTAAATCTACTCTACTTCCTTTTTCTTTTCCTTCTATGATTTATAGTCTTGTAAGCAGTCACATGAATTTGAAATGTGTCAAGATCCCGAAGGTGAATGCTACATAAAGATGCTCGGAATAAATTTCAAATATAATCACTCAACTTTATTCTCTTTCTCAGTATGATCATTAAACTTTGCTTTATAACTCAATGGCCATCAAATTTTTAAAATAATTTAAATATAATTATTTTGATCGGTTATAGCTTGTTAACATTTACATGGACACTCTTCTCTCTCTCCTAAGTCAATATTTGTTCATTTGCATCACCATTACCATAATAAAATACTAATAAATTAATAAAATTATAAAAATATTTAAAATGAAAGGGAGACAACCCCTTTAAAAGATTGTCGCCCTTTCCGATGCCTCGTCACTTGGAGAGAGAGGGGACTGTCATCTCCTAACTCCTATGCAATACGAGTGAGGAGAGGGGGGTGTCAACCCTCCCCTCTCCATTTTGAGCAAGGGAGATAGAGGGGTGCCATTGCCCCCTCCCATCTCTCCTTCGGCATCTAAAGGAGAGAGGGGATGGGGGCGGCATTATCCTCATTGTGAGAAGGGACGACAACACTTTGATGCCGCTCTTTTTTAAAATATTTATAATTTTATTTAATTCTATGTTGTTGCCCTTTCTAAAAATATTTATAATTTTACTAAATTATTATTTTATTGATGTCATGGAGGAGATAGAATATTTTTTAATAGCAAATGCCGATGTGATTGAAAGATAAAAATGTCCGCACAAATTTGAAGGAGAGAGAATTGATATCCACATAAGTAAGTTATTTTGAAAATAGATAATAGTCGATCAAAATGACCGTGTCTGTAATTCAAATTTGATTATCATATAATTATAAGATGAAATTTAGAATGACCATTTGTAAAATTTACTGAAGATATTCATCATCATTATTGTTAGATCTCTCATAAAATTTCATTACCAACTTTGTGAATGGTGATGATATGTTTTTAAACAATCTAAACGAGGACCACACAATCCTTTTCCTGCACCACTCAATGACAAAAAAAGGATGATTATGATTTTCCAATTACAAAAAATGTTGCATGTCTAAACGAATGAAACATAGTAATTGCTTAGTGAACGAAACAACATTTCTTTTGTAAGAGAGATTCCAAGGGGACAAGAAGATTAGCCGGGCTAAGAAGATTAGCCGGTCTTGCATCCAAACATCTTAAAATATGTTTTCCCTGTGTGCCTGTTCCTTTTTCTTCCTTGCATTGTAATCTAATTTGAGAAAGCATATATTTTCCAATCAGTGTGATTCATGGTTTTTCCTTAGCATACCTTCATCAAGTACCATAACCATGCCACTATCCATGACAGTGGTTGTAATACCCCCAAAATTTAAACTTTTTTGGCGACAGTACACGTCATACATCATTGACTTGACTCTTGACTTTTCAGTCAAGAACTAAACCACATCAGGGGAAGACTAAATAATTTCTGAAAGTCTACTATATTAAAATAAAATGCCAAACTAGTCCAACATAAATGTGTAGATAATCCAACATAACATCATAGTAGTGACAATGACCCGACATGAATAAATGAGTTTGAAGGTACAACTCAATAGTAGCATAATACATCATCAATCTAAGATCAGAAGATCACATGTGCAACTGCAGACTGTCATGAGCATCGCATTCATCATCATAGGGAATAACATACATCACGTCATGGCATCAGTGGTTGTACAGGACAACGAGTAGAATTTATTGCACAGGTATTGGAGAGGACCGTGCAACTGGAATAGTGGTCAAGCAGTGATTTGGAGTCACGCGCCTCGGGGTTTCACTGTTTTACATGCAATTACACCCCATGTCCCCCTCATCATCCTCCTTTTTCTCCCGATTTTGCAATGAGTACATGAAGCCCCCGCCAATTCCATCTTTTATCTTACTTACTATAATCACCTTATAGTTTATACATCATCATCATAGGGAATAACATACATCACGTCATATGGAGAAACTTCTGGAGACATCACATGAGACGGACCGCGTCAGTGAACACAGCCCGGGTGTGGTCACACAAACACGGCCCCTGTTGGTAAGACACGATCGGTATTTCCCTCCTGGGTCCTGCGTGCAACACTCTTTCCAACGTCGGCCGCGTCCCAAAGAAACGGTTGGCGCTGGTTCATCAATGGGGGTTCTGGCAGCGGCGAACCCGAATCCGATAAGGCATCGTCTTCGGGTAGGAGTCTTGACATGGTCCATGATGTTAAACACGGTCCGGCGGAAATTAGGGTTTCATCTGGGAGACACGTTACCAGACGCGATCCGCGCCGGCGAACACGGCTTGCGTTCATCATCATGGATGCGCCGTCTGACGCGCGCTGCGTCGGCGAACATGAAGAAGGCGATCTGCGTCATCGTGTACATAGAAGAAATGCAGGCCATCGACCTTATCCGTGCCGGGGACACGGCCAGAGTTTGATGTCCGACGAAAAGGAAAATCGTGCGCCGCCGAGCGCTATCTACATCGGCGAACGCGGGAGAAAGCCACGTTGTCAACCCAGTCCGTAATGGAGACACGATCGGAGTTAGACGTCCGGCGTAAAGGAAAAGGGGCGCGCCGCCGGGCACGATCCGCGTAGGAAAACACAGCTCGTGTTCTGAGGAACACGGTCCGTGTCATCCTGCGTAGTACGCATCCTTCAGTTGCGTCCGAAAACTGGAGATCAGATCTCCATCAAAACGTTGATAAAAATAGGAAGAAACATTCGTGGATCATGCATCATCATAATAAAAACCAAAAACCCATGTCTCAATCATGAAGATGAGTTTCATGGAGGATTCCGAAGGACCCCCCTATATACCTCATTTCCAGTAAAATTCGTGTTGAAACCTCGTTGTTCTTCTCCTCCTTACTGTTGTCTCGTGCTCCCCGTGCATTCTCTTTCCTCTGGCACGAACCCCCAAACCATGAGGAGATGGAAAATAATAAACTTAAGAAAGGGAGATCATGCCTTACCTAGGAGG
>LTAE01014277.1:0-11586 GCA_001647135.1 Pontederia paniculata | reverse complement strand
ATGAGAGAAGAGGGGTTGGGTCCTATTTATAGGGAAGAGAAATTTATCCCTAGATGAAGTTTGAATACAATTAGGACTCTCAAGAATAACTTTGTATTTGATTATAATTCCATAAAATAATCTTTCATATGATTAGGATTCTTTTAAAATAGTCAACATAGGATTAGGAATATTTAATTGATAAGAAATATAACAATTTGATTTCAATTCAAACTCTTTTCCTAATTTTAACCAACTATATCTTTCCTTATCCTATCTATCTCCTCTTTATTTTATTTTATTTTTACTTTTAAAATCTGAGATATTACATAATGTACGTACAAATGACAATAGCTAGGAGATCGATGCATGACAAATTTAAATTCTCCTCTATGCATCTTCCTCCCTCTCGTTCTGCCATGGAAATGCTAGGTTGAGACTGCAGTTTGCAAATAGGATTGAGGCTGGACAGCGTACGCCATATCAAAATATTTTCGCCAGCAGATTTTTACCCTTCCTTTCAAGAACGAGTTCGATCAAGAAATTTATTCCATAACTTGAAGGATTAAGGAATTGAAGAAACGGTAACAAAGATTATGATTATGACGAAGCAACAATCACGGTAGACAAATCAAAAGAACGCATCCTTGCGAAGACTGAAACCAATCTAACTTTTCTCCACTTGGAAATTTGAAGACACCGTTAATAATGAAGCTTCATTAGTGATGGACGGTTGTGAATGCTTGCTGTAATTTGCAGCTTATCACATGAGCAGCATAAACATTTTTGCCTTTGTGTATATATATATATATATATATATAGAGAGAGAGAGAGAGAGAGAGAGAGAGAGAGAGAGAGAGAGAGATGTTCCTTTGTTATTGTGAGTACTGTTTGGTTTGGACCATGGAGGGTAGAAGTTTAAAACGGAAGGAAGCCAGGCTCCAATTATTGACTGAGTTGACGATCAAAGATTGAGACGCCAAATCAAATTTTGGACTCAGTTTGATAATAACGATTTGTTTTAAATTTAACGTAATGGGCAAGTTAAACTAAAATAATAATAAGCATTATTTAAAATGTTATTTTTTACAATTTTCTGATATCTTTTTTGCACACAAACGGTGCAAAAGAATATAAATAAAATATATCGTATTTTTTAAAAATAATTAGATTTGAGATTTATAATTAAAAAATACGAAAAAATAACTATTTATTTTTAATCATATATTTCAATTATCAATAAAATAAAATATATGATGTATCACATTTCTTTAAATTAATTAATTATATATATATATATATATATATATATATATATATGTATGGTGCATGCATAAAATACTCATTCTACTTTATGACTTTATCACACGCTGTCCTTTGGTAGGTTGAGAAACCAAATGGACCAAGTGAGCCACCACCTTCCATGAAGCAACTGAAAGGATCCATCATCAATCAAAATCCGCGTTCCATTAAGACATCGAGTTTGACCAAATCCAAAGAAGTTGACGCGAGTGAGTCAATAAATTTCTATTTCTTCCCACAAAGGAGTCTTATAGCTTTGAAAATGGCTGCTTGTAATAATTGCAAGACATTTGATCCAAGAAAAGTAGACATACTATCTATCACATTTATTGCTATGGATATTAGTTCAATTCTTTTTTCTCTATTTTTTTCTTTTCATGTTAACGTTGTTGCTTAGCAGTTTCCAGGATACAACCTTCTAATCGGTTGAATTAATCAATCGACCAATTATTAGTTGCTGATCCTAAGTTAGAAAATTATACATCCTCTTAATTCATACTTGTAACACTCACATCTTTTAATTATCTTTAAAAAATATTAAAAATTACTATAAGTGCAATTTTGAGAGGTTAAGAGATTTTTTTAGAAGGATAGTTAAAAGGCTTTCCTTTAGCACAAAATGTTTTTTTACCCTTTTCTTCATCTAGTCGATAATATGATTTCTGATTTGGGAATATTTACTTCAAACATATCAGTCACATTAGCAATAAAGGGTTGAAAAACTTTTGTGTGAGTGATTTGATGAGTACATTCACTTTTGTATCGTCCAATTATTTATGTAGTCACTACAAATATATCAAATTTCGTTAAATACTCGATTTAGTCAATCAATTATACAGAGAAAAAAATTATATTTTATCAATGGTTGGCATTTAATTTTTTATTTTATAAATTAATAATAAAAATTTTAATAAGAGAGTAAATGATTATAAGCTAACTTTTTGTATTATTATCTCCTTACAAAAATGATTTCAAGTGGGCTTCTTGAACCCGAAGGTGGAGTACGGTTACGAACCCAATGAATTAATAGGCCCAATAGTCCATCTAAGCCCATAAACCCCAACATTTCAAATTAAACTTTTAACACTTGCACGTCGGCCCGAAAACCCTCCGTAGCACCATTTTTTTTTTTTTCGGGGGACAGAAGAGGGAAGAAAGAACCATGGGAGATGGAGAGATGGAGAAGATGGAAGGGATCGCGTCCATCGCTCTGCTGCCTTGCGGTTCCATCTCCGGCCACTTCATACGCCTTCCCCACTCCACCTGCTACGGTCTCCAGGGAACTGGTAAAGCTTGTTCTCCTCCAAACTTCCTTTATGTGCAGGCTACAAATGTTGCACCTTTCTTCTTCATATTTATGCTCTCCAAGTGTTTGAATTTTGGTCGATGAGATAGTTGCAGTTCTTGTAGATACAATTTATGCACTTCTCTTGTTGACATAAATGCAGCAGTCAGCAGATGGTTGTCTTTTTGTTATCGACCTACCAATGTTGTCCAACTCTTTGAGCTCTCAAGATGCAATTTTTACATATAATATGTAAAGCTGTTATAAAAACATGGGATCTGTTATCTACAACCTTATATTTCTCGATATGGTGGGTGCATTTTATCTGTGTTAGATTAACACTCATTGCCTCATAATTTACAAGCTGGCAAGATTTCAAGTGCCCAAGTTACTGATCAATAAGGTAGTTAATTCCCAACTATTCAAAGTAGAAAAAAAAATTACTTGTGTGCTGTGTTTCAGTGGAAACAATGGCAGAATTTTGGTATCTTTAATTTATTAATTTACCTCCCTTTAGGTGATTTTGCCTGAGATATCACTTACGAATTGTTTCTAATGTGTAAGAATTGGCTTGCGAACACGAGTGCAGCAAAGGAGATGATTATCGGCTCATTAAGCTCACAATCATTGACTATGCTGTAAGATTTCGAGTTTAATGTTTGGCTTTGCATACTTGATTTAATATCTAAGTGAGTAATCGATATTTAACAGAGCAAGAAGGAGAGAGTGGTGGTGGTGGAGTGCAGAGGACATGATGCTGCACGGTTTCATAATATTGATCATGCACATGGGTAAGTCCATTCTATGCCAAATTGGCCTTCCACTCTTGTAACAATACATTGCTAGACGAGAGACTTATTCTTACCTTATAAACAATTCCAAAGCTTTCTTTAGCTAGCAATGAATAATGGCATTATCTATAAGATGTGTAACAACAGAAACTGTTTTGTTAGCCTAGTTGCTTTTGAGGATGAACAGAGAACCTCCGGGACTAACTAGTCAAGTGTTTATGATTACTGCAGATGGGGTAATGATGTTGTTGATATGGTTGAGGAAGAGAATAGAAAACAAAATATTTTAGTCTCTTTTGAGTGTGAGACACTTAAATCAGAAAATGCTGCTGAAGAACATGTCAAAAAGTACATGCCGAAACTAGCTGGAAAGGATGTGATTGGTTGGTATCTGATACTTATTTTGCTAAATACTTTTACTATAAATCAACAGTACATTGATTACTTCTGACATCAGACATTAAGCTGAACATCACTTTATACTGCTAATCAAATTTGAAAATAGTTTCTAGCCTGATAACATAATTAGAAACACTTTGTACGCAAAAATGAAAACATTCTCTCTTATCAGAGCCGCATGCTTCATATCCAATTGATGCTAACAGAATTCAGAGGAAAGCTTTTAAATCTGACATTTTCAAGATCCCCTCACTTTGGAATCATGAATCCACACATCATGATGGTTCCATTGTTGTTTTCTTGCAAGTATTCTTTGTACGAATGACAACAAGTTTGATGTGTCTTGGACATCTTTAAACGATTAGATCGTTGATCGATCTTCCATGTCATCATCTTCAACATAAAAGAAACAGTAAAGAAAAAATGAATTACTTATTATCTTTGAGAGCCAGAATTACGTAATATCATTACTATGAAGATGTCTTTATAGATGTGAAATTCAAATCCATTGTTGAGATTTTGTTGTAAAATAAACTAGATGGAAATATTTAGAATAAGTTTTACGCACATCTTTTATTTATTGCCTTTGTCACGTCATGGATTTAATTTTCTTAATCTCTTTCTCTTGACAACATCTTGTAATGCAGTAAATGTTGGTCCCATGCATGTATCTGGCATTAGCTTTGAAGAAGATGAATCCAGCAGGAAGGAGGAAGAATGAGGGTCACCATTGTCATGGTACCTGTGGAATATCAGTTCATTCAGATCATATCAGTTGTATTCCCTGCTTTATGCTTCTGACTCATTTCTGGAGAAACAATGTAAATATGGAACAAAGTTTTGATGCCCACGGTTCTCCAATTTGAGTGTTTCATGTTAATGCTTAAAGAGAAATATTCAAGTTCCCTGTCTTTTTGGTACAAAATTAACTTAAACCTTGAAGGGACAAATGCTGCTTATTAGAACTGATAATCATGGTTACCTCTGGAAATTTTTTGGTGGCGTTTGGATCCGAGAACTTAAGTTCTATACAGTTCGATAGATTAATTTTATGGGCATTTGGATGAAATAAAAGTAATGATGGAAACTAAAAAGTTGATTTGATAGATTAATTCTAATATGTGTCTGGATAAAAATGTAGGAATCGATCAGAACTAATCATTTTTTTAATAAAGAAAAAAAAATTAATTGAATAAAAAATTAATAATAATAAATTATTTTTATGTAATATATTTAAGATAACATAGTAATTTTTTTTAAAATAATTATAATTAATTATATAGATTAAATATTATTTATAACATAATAAATAATTATTTAAATTTAAAATATAATTTAGACAAAAATAAATAAAAAAATAGTGAAAAATTAAATAAGTAAATTAACTAATAACAAATAGTAAAAATAGCTTATTAACTTAAAAATTAATAGTAAACTTTTTATAATGTTTAATAATAAATAATAAATAAAAATGAAAGTTAATCTAATTAAATAAAATAAAGATAGAAGAAAGAGAGATAAAAAATGTCACATAAAAAATAAAAAAAATTGGTTATTGCTTTTTACAAGAACCAAGGTTCTTGTAAGAATCAAGAATCAAATCCCCTAACCCAAATTTAGAGACATTGGGTCTCATATTAATTTTGCCAAACGTCACATCGTTTGGCGAAATCAACGAAAATCATGCCCAATTTTTAGCCTGGTTCTCATTTTTGAATATTAAAACTAGTTACAAAATCAAACATGAGCAAGAAAGAAAATAATGATTGCAGAGTATAGTTCTTGCCCACTTTTTTTCTCTTTTTCCTTTTATTCATGATGTAATTTTACAAAATTATATATTAGTTTAATATTAACATTAATTATTTATTTTCTCAACATAAAAAATAGTAACTAAAACAAATAACATAGAGCAGCAAATTTATATTATTATCATTATAATAATTATATATAATGATATTTTCTAATTTATTTCAATAAAATTTGTAATCTTTATTTAATCAAAAGATAGTATAGTAGTAATAATATAAATGTGAACATTTTTATAAAAATAAAGAACTTAGATTTTAATTAAGATTAACAAAATATTAATTATATATTGACGCTATTAAAAATATTTCTTTTTCTATTTAAACTATCAACTTTTCGACTAAGTTTAACAATGTAAACACATTAGAAAATTTATCGCTAAACTTTTAATTATAACACCAAATAAATTAGTGAGATAACATTATTTTTTAAACAAAAAATATTATACCACATAGTTTAGATTATACTTGTGTATTATTACTCTTTAATTATAATAAGTTATAATATTAATTATTGATCAAAGCACCTAATACGTGTCTTATTACTTTATTATTAATTAAAAAATATTATTAATTTTGAAAATTTATAGATAAGGGTTAATTTGATATTATTTAATGAATTTATGTGAAATACTTTATTATATTATATTAATAAAATTCTGAATAATATGAAATTATTACACGTTTTAAATTTAAATTTAACATTTTTTTATTTTTTAAATAATTTTTTTCTTGTTTAATTAAATAAATCAATATCTAGTTCTAAAATTTCATTCAAGTTACCCGTTTAAATAAAACATCCAATCATTTTTTAATTTTTTATCATTGCACTTTTTTTATCTAAACATTAAATTGCAAGACCTTGTCAAATTAGAAAGAAATTTATCTGTCTAATTAATTAGGTCTCAAAAACTAACAAGAGGGCATGCATCCCCTAGTAAAATATCTGTGCATGAAATTGGAGAAAGGACTAAGTAAAATAAAAGCACATTTCATTTTATACAATATCTCAATAACACAACACACATTGTGTTTATTCAACTGTTATTAGTAGAAAAACAGCCAATTAGTATCCAGCAGCCGAATGCAAACCTCTATCAACAATTATATGTCCTCAAGTCCTCACAAAATCGCAAACAAGTACGCACACCATACCAACCAAGCTACCTTTCTCAAGTTGTATTCTCCATGTACAGATATAAATAAACTTGTACGTTCCAAACTACTATAAACAGAGTTACTTTTGCCGTCCATAGCAAAAACTAAACCAAGCATCAGAAAGCAATCATGGGACTGAGACTGGAGCTTTACTTTCCTGAAGAGAGATGACAGTTTCAAAGGCACCTACCAAGGCCTTGACCTTGCTCTTCCTGGACTCCACAAGCTTACTTGCAGTTTCCTCAATGACATTATTGAACAAACCCTGAACTTCTTTTTTATCCTGAACATCTGCATGTCTCAGAACAATTGCAGGAGCTTCCAATGAAGAATTCTTGGAGTCTGCATATCCTTCTTCCACCCTTTTCCCAGTGCTAGTTCTCCCTACCACTCTTTTAGCACTTGGCTTCTCAGCCACTGTTTTGTTCTGCCTGAAACGAAGCCATGCTGGAGTAGTGTTCTCTGGTTGAAGTTTAACTACCTTACCTCTGCTGAAGTTTAAAGCTTTGGAGAGTCTTTCAACTGATTGGTTGCTTGCTGTTCTTCTGTGTTTCATCTTGAGTTCACTTGAAAAATCCCTGGAGCTTCTTCGAATCACCTCTCTGGGTGGTGTAGATTCATTCACTTTGTTAACTTCAGATGTTAAATCATGATGCTCTTCTCTTCTGATAGATGAATGTGATGTGTGTTTCCTCAGTTTTTGTTTCATTGCATTAAGATCAACTTTTTCAGTCGTTCCTTCAGTGGCGTGCAAAGTTTTCTCCTTAGAACCTGATCTTCTAATTTTTGTTTGATTCTTCACTGTCATGAAAGGGCTAACACTCTTAAGCTTCTTCAACTTCAGGCTAGAAACCCGATTGAGATGAGGCTTGGTTGATTTAGGGGTTAATAATACCTCTGATGTTTTATCTTCAGCACCATCATTCGACTGGCCTGTAACATTGGTTGTCTTCTGTTGGTTCCTTCGACTGGTTAGTCCTCCCAAAGAAGTTGATGAATATGATGATTTTGGCATGACCTTCCTTAACTTCATGGAGGCAGCAGATTCAACTGATGCATCCATCATTTTGTGAGTTGATAAAATTGACTTCTTACGTACCATGGGGTTCACAGATGCATCAGTTTTTGTCGTGGACAATTTTTTCTTTAGTGCAGCTTCGGTTTTTGATTTTGCTGCTTCACCTAGAGTTCCTCTAACTATTTTCTTGGTGCCAGTTGGCACTCCAAGTTCATCAGTGTGTTCAGCGTTAGATGCTTTAGGTCTGTCAATGTCCCCCAATCCTTTTTGTGCCTTTAGAAGCTTGTTGACCTCTCTCTTTGATTTTTCACCTGTGCTTGAGTTTTTTATCTGGGTTTGTCCCGGAGATGATCTTCCTGCTCGTTCAACAGAAATATTATACATTGCCGGTGATCTGATTCTCTGGACAGGAATCTTTGGCTTCACTGGGGAAGCTGGTTTCTTTGCTCCTCCAAGATAACCAGCAGACTTGTGGTTGCCAGATGTTGTGCTCTTGTCAATATCCCCTCCAGTCTTCGTGAATCTTTTAGATGATTGTTTCAGAGTATCCAGTTTTCTGTCTAATGATGTTTGATCAGATGATCTCTCTACATCAATTGCATGTTCAACAGATCCTACGCTCTCCTGAGCAGAAGATTGATAGGGTTCTAGAGATGATTCTTCTTCCTGAATAATAGACATGTTCTCTCCAATATCAACAGCGGTCCCCATTGGTGTGCCATCATAATTAAGGCTCACAGATCCAACAAACAACTCTTCGCAGGTATTCACCGATTCATGATCACCGGATTCATTATCTTCCAGGACCGATGGTGGAATCATGCACTTGATACTCACAGATCCTTCTGATGATTCTTCATCTACGTGTGGAGGAAAATGCTTATCACTCATCTCATCATTAAAGTTTGTAGGTTCTTGATCTGATGCCTCTGTTCTATTAGTAGTAGGTGAATCAGAAAGCTGAATTATCTTCTCTGGAGGCAGTTCCATCTGCTTGGTGATTTTATGTTCATCAGTAGTTTCATTTTTCTTTTGAGATGTCTTCAAACTGAGCTCTCTTTTACTCCTTTGCCTATGGGTCCCAGTATCTGTTTGATCATGTGCTGCATTAGGCTTCTGATTATTGCTCAAGCGTCTACGAAATATAGGTCGCTTTTTCTTAACTTCAGAATCATGTTTCATCCCAAATTTGCAGAAATCATGACAAGAACCAGTAGAAGCTCTGAGATAGTGAGGAACCGGCTTATCAACATTGTTCATAGGAGATGCTGAACCAGTAGGAGCTCCAGTTCTTCCTGCTCCATCGTCAAACTCAATTTCTGGTGTTACTGAGATGATAACCTCTTTCATTTCTTCACTCATTTTATATGAATGCGATGATGATATTCTACAACAAACATAGGCAACATATCACCACGATATAGATGCAGTTCCAGCAACCAAACACAAAACATATACGAGGAAGATTGACCAAATAAGAATCATGAATAACCAAGAAGCTAGGATGTTTTTTCCTGTTAGTTCAGCGCAAGAAAGACTTAAAGCACAGATGAACTGTTAAATTACAAAAGTTTCTCAAGGAACGGCAAACCAATTGATAACAGTACTGATGCCCAGAAAATGGCAAAAGGCAATGCGTCAGTTTAATTTCCAAAATAAGAACAATGCTAGAAGATGAAATTAGAATCTCAAAAAAGTTTCTGCACTATCTTATAACAATCAGAAATATTCTGCTTCACACTTCTGAATATCATAAATGAGAGACGAAATGGAGGCACCAATTCGACTAAATTACAATAAATGTTCCATGATCTATGGGTCTGCTGTCTTTGATCCATTTCGTAAACATATTTCTACAATTCATATAATTACAATCTGTCATTACTAATTAAAATTTGCTAGAAATTACTGTTAAGCTCATTGTTCTCCACCTTTCAAATTAAATTGCTGCTAAGTTACTACCCTGTCTGACTGGTCGTTCACAAATATGTTTAGAAATGAACGTAAACTACATTCCAATATGGAAGAAAATGTTTCCAAGCATAAAAATGTACATATACAGCTTTTCAATAAAAAGAGTGTTAATCCAATTTGGGAAATTTGAACGATAACAGAAAAATCAAGCCTAAATCACAGAACCAGAGATCATGTTAAGAATCCAACAGAGGATTCATTACTTCCCGACAATCTAATGAAGTCTCCTGTAAATTAAAGATCATAATTATTTTTCCCCTATTAAGCGACGTCAATATCATAGAATTCCTAAACGAACATTTATTTGATCGAATTCAGAACAAACTATCTATAAACAGAGCATCTAATTCGCCCTTATTTTGACAGAAAAAGTAGTAATCGGACCAAAACTCAACATAAATCTAAAGAACTCTGACGCGTTCGTCATCAGGAGGAAGAATTAAATCCAAACAAACGTTTTGATAGACATTTCTCAATCATCAACAACATTACATACAACATCAGATAGAAAAAAAAAAATAAAAGAAACCAGCAAGTGAGGAGAAATCGATGGCAACATCAAGAGCAAACAAGGAAACCGAGACCGAATCAAATACGAACAAAAAGAACAGAATCAATCATAAAAAGAAAAGGAAAACAAAAGAGCGTAAAGGAGCCACCTTTCAATCGTACGACGGCGGGGCCATCGAATTCGCCAAGAAAGACCGCGGAAATCCCATCAAGTTCGCAGCTTTCCACCGCCCCCCTCCACGACGGAGCGAGAGAGCATGAACTGAGCACCCTTTTTGGAGATCCTTCGAATCGCCGACGGCTTGTCCCGAGGATTTTGGCAGCTTTGTTCCTTGCCGTGAAGGGGAATCGAGGAACGAGCAACAAAGCAACAGGGGTAGAAGAAAGGAACAGAGAGAGGACGGAAACAACAACGGGACCCTTCGCGTGGGCCCAGGCAGTTGTAACGGGCCCACCGTTACAAACTTTGAGGTCCACTTTTCCTAATTAAGATATTAATTAATAATTAATAAGTGTATTATATGTGATAATTATTATATTAGCTAACAGTAATAATAATTAGTAATAGACCCATTAAGTGAGGAAAGGGGTTGTTGGAATGCTGTTAATAAGTTATTAAGGGGAAGGTATTAATTAGTTGAGGAGTGGTGGAAAATAATGGCGACCTCTTTTTTAGACTTCTGCCAAAAGATGGCTAATTATGATTAATTAAGAATTTTAAAGGCGCCGACAGTGAGATTTAAAACAAAAAAGGAACATTTTTTTTATATTTTGTTCTAAGGAAAAAGTAATAATGAGTAATATGTAGGTGGACTTTACTTTTGTTATTGTTGATGTGATTATTTTGTCCATTATTTATTTTTGAGTGATATAATTGGGAATAATCGCTTTGGATACTCTACATATAAGAGAAAAAAAGAAAAAAAGTCGGATCTAATCATAAATTAATCATGAAAAATTATAATAATGCTAGAGGAAGAAAACGACTATTATTAACGGAGGAAAAGAACATATAGTTACACGAGGTACATCAAGGTCCGTGATTGGCTTTCAAGGAACAATATATTAGACACCAAGGCTGTAACGCCCCGAAAACGCACCTCGCACGCGGCCGAATCGATATCCGACACGCGGCTCGATGGTTCCCGAGACGCCACAGCGATACAATACTTTCTTCTTCGACTTTGACCTACAACAAGAATAAATATACCATTAAAAAATAATATCAATCAGCGGAAGCTTAAAATCAATTAAATAAGAGGTCATAGACTTAACTTAACTATGTGCAAGGTCAATCGATCATGAGCTCGATCATCTATGACAATCCATGAGTTTGATCCTCATATTAGATCAACCACCTGC
>LTAE01014276.1:0-11587 GCA_001647135.1 Pontederia paniculata | reverse complement strand
CTTTGAAGAAGGAGATAGTGAACTCCGAAGATCTCGTGGGAGAAGATCGGAGCGGGGACGTAGGCCAAAGAGTTCGGTCGAACCTCGATAACAAACTTTGTGTTTGTTCTTCTCTGTATTCTCTTCTCTCTATTTGTGTTTATATTCGTATATGCATGCTTCCGCTAGACACAACACATCTAGATTAAGTTAAGAAGAACAAAAATTTTTAATACACCAATTCACCCCCCCTCTTGGTGCCATCTAGATCCTACAATATAGTCTCAAGAAATCTTTCTAAATACTTGATCATTTTTTGGGCTTAAAAACAACTAAAAATATCTTGAGTTGTTAAGATATAAAAATGTCTGGGCCATTTCACCTCTTTGAACTTCACATATAATATAGATAATCTTTTTATCCCTATCACTACTTCACATATATAGAAAAAAATAGAAAAGAGAATGTAGGAAATATTGTGATTCAAACTCAAAAAACTTATACCTTAATCATATATTAATGTGAATTGTTAAAAATATGAATATAAATATCACTGCCTTGAAGCTTTTAAAATAACTCAAAAACTTATAAGTATTTAATGTCTTTCATAGTAAGGACGAGATGCAATAATGAAAGGTGCATATTATAATAAGTATCAATAAATTTGAAAATTTCATAAGAAACTATAGGAAACAAATTCAGTTCTTCTTCTCCAACTTATTTTGCAAGTTAGAGGGTCCTAAGAATCAATGTTGTAACAAAATAAAAAAATCAAATACCAATTCAAGTTAAAATAATGAAAGGTGTTGACGAACAAAAATGATAAGTAAGACTTGCTTCACTTGACTTCACCCAAAATATTTGTCATTAATTCCTTATAATATTAGTATAACTAACATTATACAAATAATTTTAAGTATAACATATATTATTACTTTTATATTAAAATCAATAATAATTTATTTGAAAATTAATTTTATTTTCTACTTCTGTCAAAAATAGAAATACGAGAAAAAATTGTGATAGAACCAAAACATGTAATAAAATTTGATGAGATAAAGAAAAAAATAGAATGAAAAATGATAAAGTATTAAAGTTTATCACTAAATTTTAGTATATTAATTTTTAATGAAATACATGTGCATATGAAAATGTTAGATGAGAAAAAAAAATCAAACGAGGTTAATGAAAAAGAGGCTTCTGAAGGGATCAAACCTTACCCATTTATATAATCACTAGAGTGATCCATCCAATGAGTTGGTGAATGATACACCTCTAGTTACTACTTGCACCCACGAAAAACCTCTTGACTCAGTCTCCGTCCCTAATGAGATGTGTTCAGACGGCATAAAAAAAATTAATTCAATGATCCATGCAATGGTCCGAGTAAGATTGAAGTCATCAATTAAATCATTTAAGAAGATCAATTAAAGTATGAATTAATGATAATACAATTTGCAAGTGTTAAACGGGGATATATAATTGCTAACAAAAATATCGACTGTTGTATTAGCAAAATTATGACATGGCATTATATTCTTCTTAATTTAAATCCAAGTTGCAGGACCTTCGGGTGGACCCAGAGTTGGGATGCACATAGCCTATGCTATGACCAGAGATGAGGCTGTCGCCAGTCCGGAGGTAGTCATAGGTTCGATTCTTCTTGCTGTTTTATTTGATCATGGAGATTCCTATTCCTTTGTATCATGTGCATGTGCATCATCCTTGTCTGCACATTTTTCTACCTTGATTTCTGCTATTGTTGTCTATTTGCCTTCTGGGATACTTTGTCGGGTAGTCAGATGCTTAGGAGGTGCATGTTGATGATCTATGACAGAGAGTTTGTTGTTGATTTGATTGTGATTGATATTCATGGATTTGACGTGATTTTGGGGATGGATTGGTTGTCCACCTATCGAGCAACCATGATTTGTCATGAGAAGAAGGTCAAACTGAAGTTGCCTTCCGGTGAGGAGGTGACATTCCAAGAGATCGACGTAGATTACCCTTTTATGTCATTTCGACTATGATAGCGAGGAGGATGTTGCTCGACGGGTGTGAGGCATATTTGGTGCACATCCATGATCTCAATAGACAAACGCCAGTGCTAGAGACTTACCTGTAGTTCAGGAGTTTCCAGATGTATTTCCCGAGACTTTACCAGGTTTACCTCCGAGGAGAGAGATTGACTTTGAGATCGAGCTTATTTCAGGGACCGCTTTTATCTCCATTCCACCATACAGGATGGCACTTGTGGAATTGGAGGAGTTGAAGAAACAACTGCAGAAGCTGTTGGATTTAGGTTATATTAGACCCAGTGTGTCACCTTGGAGAGCGCCAGTGATATTCATGAAAAAAAGAACGGTTTGATGTGGATGTGTATTAACTATCGGTAGTTGAACAAGGTCACGATCAAGAATAAGTACCCGCTCCCGAGGATTGATGATATGTTTGATCAGTTGAGAGGTGCGAAGATGCTTTCAAAGATAGATTTGCAATCTGGCTACCATCAGTTGCGGATCAGGAAGACAACATTTCGCACCAGATATGACCACTATGAGTTCTTGGTGATGCCATTTGGTATGACGAACGTACCTGCTGCGTTCATGGACTTGATGAACAGAGTGTTCAGAGAGTACTTGATGTGTTCGTCATAGTCTTTATTGATGACATACTCATCTATTCACCTAGCGTTGAGGATCACGAGATACACTTGAGAGCAGTTATTGAGATACTTCGAAAGAATCAGCTTTATGCTAAATTTTTGAAGTGCGAGTTTTGAATAGATCGAGTTGTCTTTTTGGGACATTATATTTGTGGATGAGGTGCTTGTTGACCCATACGAGATAGAGTCCATCATCAAGTGGGAGGCCCCGAGGAATGCCAAGGAGATTCGTAGTTTCCTTGGACTTGCCGGTTATTACAAGAGATTTGTAGAGGGCTTCTCCACTATAGCAGGAACCTTGACACAACTGCTGAGGAAAAATGCCAAGTTTGTTTGGACAGACGCATGTGAGTGCAGCTTTCAGGAGCTGAAGAGTCGATTGATATCTGCTCCGATTCTGACCTTACCTGAGGGTAGAGAGTTTTGTGGTATATAGTGATGCTTCACGCCAAGGTCTTGGATGTGTGTTGATGCAGCATGGAAAGGTAGTTGCCTATGCGTCGCACAAGTTGAAGTCGCATGAGGTGAACTATCCGACTCATGACTTGGAGTTGGCAGTCATAGTCATTCGCATTGAAGATATGGAGGCATTACCTGTATGGCAAGCATATGCAGATTTTTACGGACCACAAAAACCTTGAGGAATATACATACTCAGAAGGAGCTGAATCAGAGACAACGGCGATGGATGGAGTTCATCAATGACTACAATTTGACCTTGGAGTATCACCCAGGTAAGGCAAACGTAGTTGCTGATGCATTGAGCCATAAGTTTAGGGATAGTGTTACACTAGAGGACATCGGCAGGACTTCTCCTATTCAAGAGCGTTCGAGGTTGATTTTCAACCTCATAGTTGACAGTCATGGAGTTCTGTTGTGTAGCCTCAGAGTTAGGCCCATGTTGTTGGATAAGATCCGAGAGGCCCAAAGAGTGGATGTCGGTACTCTCATGTTGTTGGGTCGATTGAGAGTAAGTACTGGTGAGAAGTACCGACAGCTAGAGGATGGAACCTTGATGTTACAGGACAGGATGTATGTACCTCGTGCTTATGACTTGAGATAGGAGATTATGGAGGAGAGCCATAAAGTTGCATATGCATTACATCCTGGATGCACGAAGATGTACAGAAATCTTCGTGAGTCTTATTATACGCCTCGGATGAGAGTGGATATTGCTGAGTTTGTTGCTCATTGCCCTGTATGCTAGCAGGTGAAGGCAAAGCATCAGAGTCCCGTCGGGAAATTGGTTTATTTGCCGATTCTCGAATGGAACTGGGAGCACATCAATATGGATTTTGTGAAAGGATTTTCAATCACACGGAGGGGACATGACGCCATTTGGATCATTATTGACAGGCTGACCAAATTGGCTCACTTTTTGTCGATTAAGGTCACGTATTCTTTGGAGAGACTGACGAGATTGTTCATTGATGAGATTGTACGATTGCATGGAGTTCCCATATCGATTGTATCAGACAGAGACCTTAGGTTCACTTCCACATTTTGGAGAAATGTGCTCTAGTCCTTAGGGACCAGATTGAGCTTTAGTACTGCCTTTCACCCACAAACAGATGGACAGACCGAGAGGACCATCCAAATTCTTGAGGATATGCTAAGAGCGAGTGCTATTGACTTTGGTGACAATTGGGATGATAGGTTGTCGTTGCCAAAGTTTGCATATAATAACATCTATCAATCCAGCATAGGTATGGCGCCGTATGAGTCTCTCTATGGTAGGAGATGTCGATCTCCTATATGTTGGGATGTTGAGGGCACCATGCAGCTGATAGAGCCTGAGTTGATTCAGGAGACAATGGAGCAGGTAGAGCTGATTCGTAGGAGGATCAAGACCGCATAGGATAGATAAAAGCTTCTAGCTGACATGTCACGTCGCGAGAGAGAGAGTTAGCGATTGGTGACAGAGTCTTCCTCAAGATTTCCCCTTGTAAAGGAATCTTGAGGTTTGGCAAGAAAGGGAAGCTGAGTCCTCGGTATATTGGTAGAGAGAGAGAGAGAGAGAGAGAGAGACTACATGGGAGTTGGAGGAGGACACGAGGAGGAATCATCCTCACCTGTTCTGATCTTTGAGGTTAGTTTTAATTTCGAGGACGAAATTTTTAAAATGGGCATAGTATTGTAATAGGCCCGACTTATAAGTGCGGCCCACAGTGACATATTGGAAAAAAATTAAATTAACAGGGGTTGGTTCGTCTTTTCGCAGGGCAGAAAAAAGGGTTTTTGATAAGCCGCTGTGATCGCAACATGTGTCCTTTGAATGCTTATATAACCCCTCACCTCTCTGAACTATAGCCGCTACAGTGCATCTCCTTCCCTCTCACGTTCTTCTCTTCATCCGGAGACGCAGCAGCTAGGGCAGCACCGGCGAGGCGACTCCGATGGCCGCTCGACAATCGGAAGGTACATTTACCCTCTCCTCGTCGACATGAACCCAAGGATATGGTCTGATTTGGTTGTTAGCGCGCGTGTGCATCTTGGGAGGGCAGATTTCGTCAGTGAGCGAGGAAAGAATCCGGCAATTTCTGAACGTGCTTCACAACTGATTTTCTCGGGTGAGTTAGTGTGGAGTTTCATTGAGTTTGGTGTCATGATTTTGTTCAGATTTGATGTAGTCGATTCATCCGTGATGTAGATTTGTTTCGCCTCTATGGATTCCGGCATCAGAGATGGTTAGACGTGATTCACGGCTGATTTCCTTCTCGGTGAGTCTTAGGTTCAGTTTATTCATTTCGTGAATAATTTTTTGAGGGTTTTGGGTCTGATTTCTGTTCTTTTCCGGGTGATGTTGCAACCGTTCGCAAATTAGAGTTCATCAGACATGGTTCACGAGTGACGGAGCAGCTCGACCCCTCTTTTCTTCCCGGTGAGTTATGTTTTAGATTTAATCACGTTGATGGGTTTTGGAAAAGGGTTTTGAAACTTACCTTTAATTTTTCCATCGTGTCATGAAGTTGCGGATTCGTGAGGTGCATCGGATGCCATCCGCAATGCAACTACGCCACAGAGATTCATTCTCCTCTTGGGTAATGCTCTAACCTTAACTGAATCTTATAGTGACTATTTTCCAAATGGTTCGAGACTGATTTTGTGAGGCTTTCAGGATGTTGCAGTTATGCCATTTTGAAGATATTTCGGCAGCATTTGCGACTAGACAACATTGCTTGGATTTCATCTTTTCTCTCCCGGTGAGTAACTAGCATTCGACACAGGGACATATAGATGAGAAAGTGCTAATATCGTGATTATTGACTTCTGTTTTTACGCGTGACAGCTGCTGCCCCGTTGCATATCGCTGGAGTCGAAAGAGGCGAGTGAGTGACGATACATGCTGCCTCTTCTGGTGAGTTTATGATAGTGTTACAGCCATATGATTGGTTCAGCTTTGAGTGATACTTATATTTGATATACTTGGCAGTCTCGATCCTTGTTCACGAGCGCGCAGTTGGAGCCGAGAAGAAATCAGACACGCATTTACTTCTTCTCGGTGAGCACTCGACGAACTGAATTTGAATGATAACTAAAGTGTATATGGGCATATTAGGTTTCCTTCGCTGCCTGTTTTTGCACATTGTCGGACCTGCGGAGCTCATCAAATCTGAGGTGTCCTAGAGCTGATCGNGAGCTGATCGAGGTGAGTTTGAGGATGATTCTGAACTGTTACGATAATTGATTTGGGCCTTCGCACTAGCTGATTTCTGAAGATATGAGTGCTGATTTTGTTTCAGATTTACAAGGTGTTGACGGAGTCGGCCTAGGAGCTCACTTGATTTTAGGTTGCACATGTGAATTTATAAAGTTAATAATGTCATGTTCAAGGCTGATTTGGTTTAGATAAGAAGATTGAACCACTTAATCTCATGCATGTA
Organism: Pontederia paniculata; assembly: GCA_001647135.1. Lineage (NCBI taxonomy): Eukaryota > Viridiplantae > Streptophyta > Magnoliopsida > Commelinales > Pontederiaceae > Pontederia > Pontederia paniculata. The sequence goes on along the minus strand of LTAE01014276.1, from coordinate 5,059 downwards.
GGTTCACATTTGATACTTGAGCCTATCGTGGTTTCAGACTCGAGGTGTTAGCTATCCCATTGGATTCACTTGAGGTAAACTAACTTATGGATTATAAATATCACGTGTGCAGATTTTATAAAAAAAGATTTGAACGATGACTCTCGAACTTCTTGATATGTAGCTTGTCTTTACATTCTTGCGTGTTAGAGCCTACGGGATCTGCGCACGCTAGCACCACTCCACATCGTACGCGATGAGTGACAATTATAAATAGTTATTGAAAGATTGAGTACTTAATCAAGTGTATTACTCAAATGATAAGTTATTGTTTCAAGTTGTAGAATGTATTGGGAATGTGATTCATGTAATTATGGAAATTATGATTAGGTTCTTGTTTTGATTTGGTCTCGGACGCGTTGGACTTTAGGAGCCTACGCGATATCAAGGTGAGTGGAATTATCACAATTATAGTAAGTATGCTCAAGTAGCAGTATATAGTCTTACGCCGAGGTAAGATGCCTTTTCTGAATGGATTTATGCATCAATGTGTATGTTATGCATCATATGAAATATGTGAGTGTGTGTCATGTTTTAAATTAAATAATTCATGCTAAGATTCATGAAATCATGGCACTTGTTCCTGTTGTGGACTTCTCGATGATTTTTATGATGTTTTCTCGAATTTTCGAGTTTTATGAGAATTGATGATTTTCCTAGATTAGCACCCTTTGCTATATACTATATTATGAAATGCATGCACATTCATACATATATATGACATGTCATGATAAAAACTGCCTCGTGGCGTGATTTTTGCATAACATCGGGGAATAATCAAGTTCGAGTAGGTGCGGAAAATATTAAGATCATTTCATAGCGGCAATTATTAAATCCTAATACCCATGTGTACATCTCTAGGTGGATGACGTCGATAAACTATTAAGTCCGTATGTGATTTGCAAGCCTCAGTCCACACAACAACTCAGTTAGGATGCATATTGGTCGTACAACCTTAGTGAGAATTCATCCTTCGTTAGTTTACTTTCTTTTGTAACTACGAAAGATAAATATTTTATATGGCATACATTGCATGGTTTTATCTCCGTTTTATCGATATGCATTGTGGGCTTCAATTTTATGGGATTTCGATATTGTGTTCCCTCCACTCACTGAGTCACTTTTATGCTCACCCCTCTCTTCCCATTTTGCAGGTGATGACTGCTAGATTTGTTGTATGATATGCATGGATTGTGATTTGTGCATGTATGTGAGATCGACGGACTAGAGTAGTCCTGCTATACTTGCTTATTAGCATTTACTTATGAGTAAGAAACTTGTATAGTTCATAACTTTTTATTTGTCTCATATTATTCATCTGTTTTGGTCATACGGATTTGAGATGATGATTATATCTCACGTGTGGATTTTTGAGGGTCGGTGTTCCTCGTATTCGTATTATGATGTCGAGCCATCGTGCTCTTGTGATTACAGTCTGTACATTTTGTGGGTAGTTATCCCTTTTATAGGTTTATATTCAGTTTATATAAATTGTTGTATACATGAATATTTTTGTCACTTATCCATTTTAAGTCGAGATTCTATCAAAATTTTTGGCAAATCCATGACTTGGATTATATTTATTTTCATTCTTCCGCAACGTTTGTCTATGTTAATCCCTCGTGACGACTAACGGTTGATTATATCGGGGTTGGTCGCCACAACACAAACGAATGTTTTTGTGTTGTACATGTTATATATTGTGCTTCTTGTTTGTTTGCTTCACTTTAATGAATGGGGGAGTGAAAATTGAGACGATTTAATGAAATTATAAGTCTCAAAATTATAAGAAATGTAGTTAATAATTGATTTCACTATATGTTGATTACGAAGAACAAATTGATAATAGCCAGTGTTTTATCGAAGAGTTCACGATGATCAAGTTTAAATTCATTGCAGGTTTTGGATTTCAACTTATTCATTCTTTCGTATACTTTTTATAACATATCCTCATCCATTAAACTAAGCTTATGTCTCGTAACGATTTAAAATATGATCTTGAATGGTGAAAGAGAATAGCCATGAACAAATTCATGTTTATTTTGTTATATCGATATGAGACTCCTCTTTACCTCTGTCGTAGAGCAATCTGATCATAGTTGCACTCTTTATTAAGTGCCAAGAACCCATAGATCCGATTAAGATGCAATATGTATTTGTTGAGTAAAAATTAGTTAACAGTTTTTAGTTGGCCAATTAAATTAGATTAACTACTATTTAGCTAGTAGATATTGGTTTATTCATTTCAGTACAAAAAGTATAAGAAAATATGATCACCAACAAGAGGTATTAGAAAAAAAAATAGGAACATGTAACAAAATTTATTGCAGCAAGTATATATATGATCATACTCTTGTAGAAATATCTTTCAACTCAACTATGGATCATACTTTAAAGTATAACATATAACTAATCCACCCTCCACAGGGGTCTGAACCACTGGGAGTGGAAGGAGGACTGGTAGGAGACCATGAAGAGGAGCACCAGCACCAGCGCCGCCACCCCCCACGGCGAGCTCCCGGCCCGGTGTATCGTCTCCTGCTCCGGCCACGGCAGCCGGACCACGAACCTCCCGTCCTTGAACATGTACACGGCCACGACGATGAGCGCCGCCGGGAGCAGGAAGAGGACGAACCGGAAGCCGACCTCCGTGCGCCGCACCTGCGTCCTGTAGTCCACGTACCACGACAGGGACAGGAAGAGGGCGACGATGGCGAAGACGGCCATGAGGCGCGGCGGGGGGAGGGAGAGAGATGACAGCGTCTGCTCCGTCCACCCCTGCTTCCACTGGGGTCCTCTCCTCTCCGTCATGAACCAAGGCATCTTTCTCTCTCCTTTGTATGCTTCAAGCTTCCACAACAGGAGGAAGAAGAGGAGTGGCTGTGCTGTGCTGTGCTGTGTTGTGTTGGAGGCTATGAGATGCTGTGTGAGATGTGAGTTTTATAAAGGAAAAGAGAGTGCATGGTGCGACGGGGAATTGATGCTAAACTTTGCTTTGGAAGTGGGGGGTGTGGATGCTTGCAGAAGAGTGCATGGTGGCTTTAATGACATTATTTTGAGGGTGGGAGGCTTTTACTGAGCGATGCATGGCTTTATTCGGTGGCAGGGTCAAGAGATCGACACATTTTAATGTGATATCATCCATTGGATTTCATATATCATATACCACACTTAATAAAATTCCATGTTAATATCTTATGTAGCGTTTGGATATAAGGTTCTGAGTTATTTGAGTTCTGATTATTAGCTTAATATGAGATTAATTATAATGATATTTCAATGAAGGTTTCAGTGAATGTTGGATAAAAAATGAGAACATAAAATATAAAATATTTTTTTTAATAAAATAAAATTTAGTTAAATTTAAAAATTATATTAATTAATATAAAATTAATCTCACGAATTAATATTTTCATAAACATTTTTCTTTCTAAATATCGGTTAAAATTATAAAAAATAACTAATAAATAATATAAAATTAATCTCACAAACTAGACGGCAATCTATTGTTAAACATAAACAACTGAAATGTGAAACATTTTTAATAACAAACTCATGTTTTGGTATTGAGAAAATTACAACACCAAGGAGATTATAAAAGACCCCAAAGCACCAAATGTCTTTTTGAAGGAAATGTGACATAAACAATGAAAAGTATAAACAATATAGAGAAAGCATTTTCGAGAAGATTAATAATAGTTAGGATTTCTTGTAGAAAAGAAAAACAGCAAAGTGAGTTTTTCATCAAAATAGTGTGAAATGTTAAGATAGTCATCGAAGTTTTCGAGCTTGCTCCCATCTCTCTGAGTATATAACGACAGTTCTAACACCTTGATGCTTTTGCGGATACATGAAGCCCTCCTCGCTGAATGGAATTGAGCAGGGAAGCAGCTTCTTGAACCCTTCTTGTCAGGAAAGATCGAGAGAAAGATTCCAGTCTTTCACCTTCTCCCAAAACACACCCTCTGGATGTTGTCGAAGAACCTGTGGATTCCTTCTCCAACCTCGGTCATACTGATACGGGTGTCAAAATAGAGGCCTTCTGAATCAAGCGATCATAACGTCATTGTTGAACCAGAGGAAGAAATCGTCCGTGAGAAGAATTTTGGGGAAGAACACGATATATCAAATTTTATTCAAAAGATTCTCAAAATATTACATGTAACTTCCCTTCTATTTATACTGCTATATACACTAAATAACCACCGAATCTTCCGGAAGCATGTCCAGAAGAAGTGAAGAGCCCAACGTCTCAGTGTGCTACAGTATCTGATACGCACATAAAAAATATCTCGCGCGAGCGTCCATTGATCGAGCGGACGATCATTGCTCGAGCACGCAGGCGTCCATTGATCGAGAGATCAATGAAACGCACGATCGTTGCTTGAGCGCAATGGAGCGGACGACCGTTGCTCGAGCACGCAGACATTAATTGATCGAGAGATCAATGGAACGGACGACCGTTGCTCGAGCGCAATGGAGCGAACGACCGTTGGTCAACTGCTATAGTAAAAATAGAAAAAACGGTTTGTACAAATAACACTTGTTATGATCTACTCAAAGACCCTATTATGACCAACACGCCCCCTCAAGTTGGAGGCTGGAAGAGATCGAACAGACCCAACTTGTTAACCAAAAAATCATGCTGATGTTTGCTGAGAGGTTTAGTAAGCAAATCTGCAAGCTGGTCCGCCGTGGGCACATGACGCAATTGAAGAAACTTCTAAAGAACACGCTCACGCACGAAATAATAATCAACCTCAATATGTTTTATCCGTTCGTGAAAGACAGGGTTCTCAGCAATCTGAATTGCAGCACTATTATCACAGAAAATAGAAAACGATTTGGACAATGGCAAAGATAACTCAGTGAAGAGACGATCAAGCCAAATGAGTTCAGCAACGACTAATGCAATGCTGCGATACTCTGACTCAGCGGATGATCTGAAGATTGTATCTTGTTTCTTAGACTTCCAAGAGACGAGAGAGTCACCAATTTTAATGCAAAAAGCAGAGACAGA
>LTAE01014274.1:0-13145 GCA_001647135.1 Pontederia paniculata | reverse complement strand
CTAAAAATGGATATGTGCATTCTTATTCTTATGTGACCCCCATTAATATAAGTAAAAAACATGATAAAACCAGGACTTCACACATCCACAGAAATGCACAGTCTTGGATCAACAAACAATCTTATGTACATCCTGATTATAGGAGAACACTTGTTAGAAATATTATATGCTATCAATGTAATAAATTAGGACATTATAGTTATAACTGTAGAGTCAATAACTATGTGTTTCCTAAGATTAGACAAATCTGGGTTCCAAAAGGAACACTTAGTACTAACAACTCTGGACCCATAACATACTGGGTACCAAAGACAAAAACTGTGCACCGTGACTGCAGGGAACCAACTGGAGTCAATAAGGTGATTATGTAGCCGAGACTGCTCAAGAAGGATAATGGAAGATGAAGAAAATATCTAGAGCAGATTAAGATCACCAAGGGACAAAACAAGTTTTGGAACAATGACCAAGAGAAAATTCTTGGTAAAGGTAATCCTGAAATCCAACATAGTAGTTATAGAAGGCTGATAGAAAACTAAAAAACATAACTTACTGAATATCAGTCAACTATTTGACAGAAACTACATTGCTGTTTTTAAACAAAAATCATTTATCTATCATGTGTGTTTAACTAGAAAGGTTTTGCATACGGGATTAAGGCATTATGTTGTGATTGTGTGTATGTTATGATATTTTGCCTAAATCCTAAATGCCTAAATGATATGCATAGTTAATACATAAGATGACCTAGGAAACATGATCACTTGAAACATAGAAACACGCATAGTTCAGTGAAACTCTGCTATGTTTGATGTCTCCGGAAAACAAATGACAAGTGAAATAAATCTTAGAACATATATGATCTGAAATGATCATAAAAAAAACTCCTCTGAAAAAACCTAGGTTCTGAAAAACTCTATAGGAGTTGATTTTATCTATTCCATTTTGCTGGAACTAGCTGAATAAACATTTCGAATTGAAAAAGTCAGCACTTCATATTCCCTCTAGAACTTGATGTTGATTAAAGTCCTGTAGAAATGTTTAAGGATGAGGTATGGTAGCAGATCAAACATCCTATACTTTCAAGACAACTGAGTTAGTCAAAATCTAGGAACATTGAAATGGATCTATACTAAGAAGGAACTTAGGAATTGGTCTAGAATGATTGAGGCCAAAAGGGAGGAATGTTAGAGTGTCAAAAGCCAGTGGGAAGCATAAGTACTCAAATCACATGCCTAATTTTTTTTAAAAAAAATTTCTGAAATCCTAATAGCTACCTTTAGAGAATTCCTTAACATCTTAGAAATATTAATCTAAGGGTGCTTGATCATGTGGATGACAGTCTCGAATGAATCCACAAAGTTTCAGAAATAAAAAAAAACTCAGACTACCTTGTGCTCAAAAGAATATATGGGTAAAAGTTAAATAGGAGGGAAACTGACCAGAAACCTCAAGATCCCTACTGAATTAATAATACCTTCTTAGAAAGAGATAGGCATAATAGGTTAAAGAGGAAAGATTTAAAGAAAAACAACTTGACTTATTGGTAACTTACCTGTNGCCTTCCTCTTCATGCATCCATTTCAATCACAAACATTTACATCTTTTATCTTACAATTACCTATTAAGCTAAATTCACGTGAAAGGCTACTAAACCGACCTCAATTAGATTAAATTAATCACTTAGACATAACATCAATCATCTCGAAAACGGCCTGAGTCAGGTGTGACACGACCTGTGTTGTTCCTGGGTTAAGCAACACGTTTCAATTACATTCTTTTCATTAGGCACGCGGACCGTGTTAGAGAACACATACCGTTTTGGTCGATTTTTTCATTGACGGTGTTGAATTGGTTTTTCATCAAGGTTTCGGATGTCCGTGTCGAAGCTAGACACCGACGGTGTCCTTCTATGAACACGGTATGTTTTGTTATTATTGTCTTCCTCCCAGTCGTCGTCGGCCTACACGATTGTTTTACGCCGGAACGGGGTGCGCGAACCGTGTTAGGGTAACACAACCCATGTTTGACTACATACAACACGATTTAATGTTATTTAAAACTATCGAATTAAACAAAAAAACTTTTCCATAGAACCAGATTGCCAGACAATCAATCATACCGAAAATTCTCATTATTTATCATTAATAATTGATTTAGAACCCAAAGATCCATCATTCTTAAAGATCCTAATTACATACCTTGTGATTATCTTCTATACGTTACACACTTTAGATTATCTCTCTCATTTTGTGTGTTGTCCTTTGCGTTACCTCCTCTTGGCACAAATCCCGAGGTTGAAGCCTAAGAGAGAAGAAAGGAGGGAGGAGGAGAAGAAGAGAGGGGAGAGACAACTCACCTAACGGCTAGAGCAGAACTATAGGTTTTTGGGGAATTATCTTCTTGTGGTTAAGGGTTTATATAGGTGAGGGATTAGGGTTTGGGTGAACTTTTAATTGGGCCCAAACTCTTATTTAACAATCTTTCAATCTTGGTCGTCCATTAATTATGATGAGGATTTGGGGTGTTACAAAATAAGTCATGATGATGCAACTTAAAACATTTATTGCATGATGTGAAATCCATTGAGCGAGAAGAAAAAAAAACAACAAGAGAAAAACAAGTTTTTTCAAGCTGTCTTTGCAGCCACCGCCAGAGAGAGGAGAGAGAAAACTGAGGAGAGAGAAATAATTAGTTTGGAGTTTTGTTGTGAGACGAGTTTTGATATGTTTCTAATGAATCTTTTGGCACTAATTCTCTACAACCATTTCCCATCATTCTCTAATAATTCGGTGAGATCCTTCTGACACCAATCCCACTATTTGGAGAGATTATTATGTGAGATCCAAGATTAATTCTTGAGGATCCTATTTCTATATTCCTCTGTGCTGATCAAGAAAGAAACTTTGTATTCTACTATTTTTTATAGTAGAAGATTTGCTACCCGTTCTCATAGTTTTTTCCCTCTCACCTTGAGAGATTTTCCACATAAACCTTGTGTGTCTTTGGTCTGATTTAATTATCTATATTATTATCATCATTCCATTTAAATTTATGCATTAGAAGAAAGAAGATAATTTCACAAATGTCTATTCAGCCTTTTTCCAATAATAGTATCAAAGTCAGATTACTCGATTGTATAAATTTAATGGAGGACGATAATACCCAAAGTCATATGTCTGTGTTGTTAAGACCAAATTATTCTATTTGAAAACCTTGGATGACAGACTATCTGAATTGCAGAGACCTTTATGATTCAATCGAAGGTGATGATGCAAAATCCATGGACATGGATGACACGAAGTGGAGAAGATTGAAGATCAACACAATTGCACAAATCCGATAGTGGATCGACGATAAGGTGTTTCATGTTTGATGATGAAATCCAAGCATTATTATTACTGAGTCTGTTACTTGATAGTTGGGAAACACTCGTTGTCTCTCTAAATAATTTTGCTCTAGGAGAAAAATTATCCTTAGAAATTGTCAAGTGTAGCTTGTTCAATAAAGAGACAAGAAGACAAGAGCACATACTCAACAAATCATCAAAAGCATTAATTGTGGAAGATCGTGGGAGAAACATACAAAAAATTCTCACAGCCATGATCGATCAAGGTCCAGAGAAAAAATCAAAGTCAATAAAAGATCTTACATGTCATTACTGTGGCAAGTTGGAACACTTCAAGAAAGAGTGCATAAAATTAAAATGTGATAAGTCACATGAAGGGTCTAATGATGCTTAAAAGGAGAAGAAGGGCAATGATAGGAACAACATTGCAGTGGCTACATGGTGATGTATACTTTTTTATTGAGAAAGATTGTGTCAATGTTGTGAGTCAAGATTCACATATAAGAAGGACCGGGAAAATACCGCGTCGCCCCTTGATTCATGCCATGTTCCTCGATGACATCTAGAGCGAAAAACATAGCGGATTCAAGGCCGCGTTCACCATGGAAACGTGCCATGTGCTTTTTAAAAATAGGTCGTGTTCTTTAGAACAATGGCGGTGCTCGCAACCCTAATCATAGAAACAAGTCGCGATACCCCGAGGCAGACCATGTTCCATTATTGAGTTTGGATGTAGATTGATAATAAAAAACTACTTGACCCAGCCCGTGTTGCCTCTAAACACGGGCCACGTTAGATTATAATGCTGGAACAAACATGGGCCAAGTCTCCTTGAATCGGACCACGCCATGAAGGGAACAACACATACCAAGTTCGTGCCCAACATAGACCGCGTCCTATAAAAGAGAACGAGTAATTGATGCCACAAAAATGGATCGTTTCGCGTATGATGCAGGTCTTGTTCCATCGAAGGTGAAACTAATGATTGATTTCGAGAAATGGACCATGTCGACTTCGGGCGCGGGCTGTGTTCCCATCACAAGAAAAGATATTAAGATTATTTTATTAATTGAATGCTTGATTGTTGTATGAAATGAAAACCCTATATTCCCAATAATAGGATTTAAAATGAACATTGCATTGATTAAATTGATCCATGCGGGGGATCTCGGTGAACTATCAATATGAACCTCGAACGTGGGATAAATGTGTTCCTATAAGAACAACTGTTCCTTCAAGTCCAGCTGGATTCTTTCAGAAATAACTGTTAATGAGTTCCTAATTGGAACAACTAAAAGGGATTCCTTTAGGTTCAACTGAGTTACTGCTGGAATAACTGTTTATGGGTTCCTTTGAAAACAACTGCAACTACATTCCTTTAGATTTGATTGTAAATTTCTTTGAGGATTCTTGTCATTGAATTTTCTGACCTAGCTATCCTTAATGACACTAGGGCAAAAGCCAATGACCTTAATACTTGCTAAATATTCACTATTGATTGATTGTGATAATTGATAACTTATGACAAGAATATGATAAGGATTATCACAAGGTCTTAAGCAAAAGATTGAATTTGGTTTAAACATACTAAACAAAAAAAGAATGAACATTGTAACATTACAAACAACTGACATTCTTGCAACTCAACAGTTAATGATATTAAAAAAAAGAAGGGAAATAACTGAATAGTTATTGAAAGAAATAACTGAATGAGACGACAAAACTTAAGATAAATGAAAGTGAGATTATTGATTATTTTTTATTCTTTTTTTATCCTGCAAACGATGAGCACAACTGATAGATGATGATATTAGTGATAAAGATGTTCGTGGCATGATGAGTTGCACACAATTAGTCTAGGCCGAGTTGGATCTACATTTATTAGTTATGTCATTTTTTATTTAGAACAATGTAACGAGATGTTTTATCTGGTTAGACTATCAAAAGAGTTTTATTTTAAAATATGACTTTCACGTAATATGTTGACGATCAAATGTTAAGTCAAAGACGAATGTTGTAGCATTTTTAAAAGGATATTCTATCACGTGAGGGGCAATCTTTTGATGGTGTTATAATCCATTTATCTTATTTTATATTAATTATAAGTTATATGAATAACTGTACAAATTGATGAATAATTGTGCAATCTTTAGATTAAAATTTTGGCTCCCCAAGTGCACGTGTATGTATATGTTAATTATGTAAGCGCACAAAAGAAATTCTAAATTCCTAGCTTAACTTATATTGAGATAAAAAAAATTAATAAAAATGAGAAACGGGAGAACGACCCGAACCCGAATTAAAAACCACGCTCCCTACTTAATAACTTATCGGATCCTCTTACTTCTTACCGGGTCGACTATTCGACATCACTTCTCCCACAATCCTCGAATCCCCCAAATCGTTCGACCACGAAGCAAAAAGAAGAAGAAGATGGGAGGGTTTGGATTCGCCGTCGGCGTCTTCGGCGGCCTACTCCTCGCCCATGCCGCCTACGCCACCATCCAATGTAAGCAAGTTCCGTTTCTTCTTCTTCTTCTTCTTCTTCTTCTTCTTCTTCTTCTATAATCTAATGGCGTTGCGAAACCATTCCAATCTTCCCGACTTGTCTCCCTGATCCCTTTCTGTTTCGCTTTTCAATTCAGATCGAAGCGTGCTAAAGATCGTCGACGAAGAATTCTCTGCTCCACCTATGAATGTAATCAATTTTGTTTTTTTATGTTATTATTATTCCTTATGTACATATACTCAGGTTGCTTCTTTTAGCTTTGTAGTTAGTTCTCTTGATTCAAACTATCCTTTTTTTTTTAACTTTCTTCTTTTGATTTGGTACTGTGATCATCTGACAAGAAGTTACTACAAGAAAGCCTGTGTAACGGTGTGGGGATTTTGATATTTGCAGGTCGTGCTGGAGCTGCTTTTGGGGGTGACCCTGTGCTTGTGGGCTGGTCTTGCTGTGCCGGAGAGGTTCCACTCCATACACCCGGATTCCGAAGAGAACAGGTGCTTGTTTATATCTCATTTTATAGGGCGGCTGGTCCTCTTCTTGCTTCGGTGAAATTCAGTGGCAATTGGTATTGATTTTGGTAATTTATTGGGAATATAGATTTTTGTAATGGGAGTTAATATAGCTAAGTAACGACTGGGATGTGGTGGATGTGAACTTTACATACCATTAGAAGAACCCAATAACACTTTTATCTGCTTGGATCCCTAGAAACCAAAGTAATAGTATGGTTGTCGGTTGATGCATGAACATCCTACGTTGAACATGGTAACATGTATCTTGATCCTGTAAACAAGTACACAGTTGTCTCTTCTGCAAAACCACCCAACTCAAATGCCCATTTCTTTTTCCATCTTGTTGCCTTCGAATTGAATATGTCACATATAGTGGTTGTGCTGTGCAAGTTTTCTGGATCTCTCCATTTTCTTCCTCCTTAATGAATTCATCTGTTTCTTTCATTCAGAGGCACAAAAATTGTCTTTGCCCTTTGCTATGTTTTTCCATGGAGTTATTTTCTATTCCCAACTTTCTATTGTCTTTGGGCTGTCTGAACTTAAATGAAGTATGTAATTCATCTTGTAAGGTAGATGTCATGTAGGTTTATAACAAAGTGCCATCTTTACCTGCCTATTTGCTTATGATGACTTTGTTCTTTGTCTTTGAAAGTTTCCTGAACAAATATAACATCTAGAATTTTCTTAGGACAAACTTGGGAGATCGCTAGTTGTCTTCAGAATATTTTTGTTTTGTTGTTTCACTGACATTAGAAATCATGTCATTATTCTTATACAAATGGTATGGATGCCACCAAGTAAACGAATGTGTCGAATCTTTTTAATACTACTCATTACTATGTTCCCCTCCAAAAGCTATTTATTATTATGTGATTGACACTCCCTCAAAAACAAAAATTATGTGGCTGGCAGTAAATTTTTTATAAAGAGACTGTTTAGTAGGTCTCAAAAATAGTGTCTAAGATAACGCTTAATGTGTTGACCAAGTCAAAGCATTACTTAAGTTTGATAGATATAATTAATAATAGTAATAAGCAATTAATACACAATGTTTTGAGATGCTTGAAGGACCAACATCCAGAGCTACGACTAGTGTGTTGAAATTTATTTCCAACACCTAAATATTTTATTTTAATTATTATTTTTGTTATACAATTATTTTTTGTAATATATAATTATTTTGTTATCTATTGTTGTTTTATTGATTTATAAATTCTTTATGGCTCGAAAAAAAATCCAACAGTATAATAAAATTAAAATTTTATTTATTATTATATTCATTAATATTAAAATAACATAAAATGAATTATTTTCATTTACAATATCTATAACTATAGAAACTATTAAATTATCATTTATGCCCTTTTCAATCATTTTAGATTTGAATCTCTATCTGATACTACTATTCAAATTGCTAGTTTTACCAGATAGAGCCAATGTAAACTACAAGACATGGATGACTATCAGTCTGATTACTCATACTTTCCCATCGTTAGAAAAAAATTTAACACGTGATCCTTTAGTTTAGTTGAAATGACAGGGATTTCTAATTGTGGAAGGTCTACAACTCATAATATTTTGGCATATAGATTATGCCCCCATAACGGAGAAAAAATGTTTCTTGAAAGGATAGGGTTTTTTAATTGTGGAGTGTTTATGATCGATATATTATTTTGGCTTACATATTATATGCAACTTATAATTGAGAAACACTATGTACAAGAACCTACCTAGGCATTTAAGATGAATCATATTCTTTTATCTTTTGTCTAAAGGATTGTACAATAGGCTAAAAGTCGTAAGTAGTGCATACTTTGTCAACGGAGTCATATCTAACATTGGAGAATACAGAGGTACTGGACCTGCATAAACAGATTGGCAAGGGATTGCACCAGTGAAAGAAATATAGTATCATCTGTTTCTTCCTTCACTAGGTTGTTTCTATGATTTGTCTTGATCAATTTCGTGGATATATTTCTTGTGCTAAAAGGGGTTAGATTGGTGAAGAAGCTGAAAGGAAATAAAACAATGAAATAACGAAGCAAGAACAAGTCTTAAACAACTAGACATTTGGCATGATTTTGTAGGCATAGTTTTGTCTATTCATGAATAACTAGATTTAACACTATATTGCATCAATATCTAGATTTATCACACTATATTATAAGGATAGATCCAAGGCTAAATTCTTTCAAAGAAAAAGATCAAAGGCTATAAATTTTCTTCATAAGTAATAATGCCGCCAAGAAGGTTGATTGTGTTTTTATAATCGTTTGACTTGATAAAGAAATCATGCTTTTCATAGTGTCTATTCTCACTACAATACCAGCTCCTTCTGGAACTCCCAACTGTGATGCAATATTATTGAAGGGTGAGATGCAAAATTGTTCCCGCAACCTTACATAATGATCATGACTCAGATGGGCTCCACAGGCGGATCGCACATGCACACTATGTGCGTCAGCAGAGGAGGACATCACCCATCTCTTTCACCTGCCCCATAACCAGGGAGACGTGGCGACGTATGGATCTAGTGGACATAGACACATCAGAAGTGGATGGCTTCTGGGATTCCTTGCGAGCTCTTGCCACACAGAGCAGCATGGAGTGGCGACGGGCATGGGCCGGAGCTATGGCCACCACATGGGTGATATGGCTTCAGCGCAACCGCACGGTCTTCGGAGGGGAGAGATGCTATATAGAGAACATTGTACATCACATCACTTACTCACTTAGAGAGTGGGGTTTCGGGTGACATCGGGGTGCACCTTTTGTTTTGTTTTTTGGGGGAGCCTTTAGACACCGCTCTCCGTTACACACATGTACATCTTTTTTACATCAATACAAGCGGGTGACTACCAACTGGTGTAGTCTCCTTTCCTTCAAAAAAAAAAGAAAATAATGATCATGACTCTAAGGGTGCGTTTGGATAGAATGAAGGGAAGGGAGGGGAAGGAAAAATAGGTAAATGGAAGGGAAGGGGGAGGGATTGTCTTGGGATGGGGGACGTCAAAATTTCCCTTTCCCTCCATTTAAAGCATTTCTCACCTTAACTCAAAGATTTGAAGGGACTTTCATTGCATGAAACATTATGAACATTTTATGGATATGAAGTTCATTGTGAAGTTTTTGAAAAACTTGTTTTTTTTTTTTTGCTCAATTCCCTGCATGGAACAGTAAGGTATACCTACCTTAACTAAGTATGTCACTCATTTCTGCTATTGTTGTTTGCCCAATTCACTGCAAGGGTCAAACCTCTGTAGCTACTTGTTGCTGCCATTTGCTGTGATGTTTATTCTGTTTGTATCATTAACCTACATGCACCTGCTTGTGCTGAAAATTGTTCCAATATTTAGTTACCCCATACATGCTGAAGTGTTTGATGCTCATAAATAGTACTAAAATTGGTTTTTACCAGAAAGTGAGGTTAGACAGGTTTTGGGTGATTAAGCAAACTAACTGCAACTAATAGAAAGTTCCTATAGGTCCTAAAAATATTCAAAACATAAAGAAATGGCATTGAATGTGAAACGTAGGATTTATCATGATGATGGTGATAGTAACTTGTTTGCTTTGAAATGCAGGATAACATCCTTACCTGCGAATTTGGATTTCATGATCTTCAATCATCGTGGCAAAGTTTTCTCATCTAATTCAGAGTTGAAGTTGAGAAATTAAGATTATTGCTAGAGCTTCAAGATATCTAATGACCACCAGCTTACTTTGTTGAGAAGAAAACGACTAGGTTGCAACTTCAATGGATAACGCTAAATGATGCAGCTGATCATGCCTTAGTGGTTGCTTGAGATTATTTTCTATCAAAGCCTGTGTTTGGTAAACATGAGCCTGGAATGGCATGAAAATGCATTGGCTTCTATTTTCGAAAAGCTTGTTTTTTGATTTGTTATTCTGTAGGATATCTTTATGGTAAACATCATCTGCATCAAACATGACATTCTTAAGAGGACACAAGGGTTGAGCAAATGTTGTCTTGATAAATGAAAAAGTTGTGAGTTCGATGAAATTTCACTTAAATTATAATCGTGATCGAAGATCAGGTCTGATATAATGATGTTTTTCTGGGACGTTTTTTATTTGTACTTGGGAATACTGGTTTCAAATTTATTTGTGTTGGTGTGGTGTCACATTTGATCATTTTTATCCCAAGTGGTACTTCAAAATACTGGTTTCAAATGACCGTAAAGTTATTGTTCTTGCTAGTAATCTCCGATCTTTTTTCTTTTTTTACATCTAAAATCTTGTACACATACCAAAGTGTCCTATCGATCTAACTTTATTAAGTTTGCATATATCCTTTGGTCCTTATCTAAAAGCATCGCAGTCGAGAGCATTCCAACTTTCTTTTAATCTGAAACTTTATTTCCAAGGAATCAAGTTAAATTGATTGCAGTGTTTAGCATGTCAACACTTTTTTCCTTATAATTTTAAGAAAAGAAGGTATTAATTAGCATATTACATATGTAACACACAACTTAGGGTTCGAAGCAATAACAATAACCATTAAAGTATTCTAAGTTGTTACGTAGCAACTAATAACTGCGGATACAAGTACAAATTACAACATCTTGTAAGGTAGATCTAGTATTATAGGTTTATAACATTCAAAGTGCCATCTTTACTTGCCTATTTTCTTATGATGACCTTGATCTTTGTCTTTGAAAGTTTCCTGAACAGATATAACATTTAGAATTTTCTTAGGAAAAACTTGAGTTCGCTAGTTATCTTAGGCATATTTATTTTGTTGTTTCACTGACATTAGAAATCATGTCATTATTCTTATACAAAATGGTATGGATGCCAGTTATAACCGAATGTGTAGAATCTTTTTTAATACTACTCGTTACTACGTTCCCCTCCAAAAGCTATTTATTATTATGTGATAGACGCTCACTCAAAATAAAAAAAAACATATGTGGCTGGCTGTAAAATTTTATGAATACACTATTTAGTAGGTCTTAAAAATAGTGTCTAAGATAGCGTGTGTTGACCAAGTCAAAATATTACCTAAATTTGATAGATACAATTAATAATAGTAATAAGCAATTGATATTCAATATTTTGAAACGTTTGAAGGATCAATATTTAGAGCTACGACTCGTGTGTCAAAATTTATTTTCAACACTTAAAATGTTTGATTATCTATTGGTATTTTATTGATTTATAAATTCTTTGGTTCGAAAAAATCCAACAATGCATTAAAATTCTATTTTATTATTATATTGATTATTATTACAATAAATTATAAATGAATTACTTTCATTTAGAATATATTTTTTAGATGAAAAAGGATGGTTACCCAGAGTAACCATCCATTTTATTAAGTTGACATTTCTTTACATGTACATGCTACTAAAAAAACACTCAAGAAATAATCCACTTTCCCACCATCGATTGTGCGAGAATGTACCTGCATCTTTCTTTGAACTATACCGCTCTAGCCCCGGAACAACCATAGAAGAGATGATAAACATCCTCTTTGTCGTGTCATCCTTGTTTGTAACTTCTAGTTGGTATCATCCTCATCTAAATAGCCATACAAATATTTTAAGTCATTGTGATATCCACAACTTCCAAATCATATTATAATCAATTCTAAGATTAAAACCTCCTTGACTGAAAATTTTTTGGGGACCATGTTCAGTAGTCATTTTTGGATGAGCCAAGAGACTTGTGTTCAAGTCGTTTCATTAATTTGAGAACATCCTCTAGACGTTGATCATAAAGGTTCGAGAAAAATTGAGTTGTATACACACCATTGGGCAATAAACTCCCTGACCAATATGTGGCTTCCGGAACATCCTTCTCATTGATTATCACATAAAGTCTCATAAACTGAATGGATAAATGTTCCCTTGATGCCCAAGGGTTTTTCCCAAAATCTAAAACACTAGCCCGTTCCAAGTGATGCTATAAAGAAAGGTCTAGTCATTTCCATGACTGACACCACTCCCCTCTAGAATGATGAAGCGACTGGTGGTATTGATATTCGATTCTCCCATGACAATGATTGGCCATAACATGCTTTAATCACTTACCACCGTATCTCTACACCTTGGCCCAAAATCTGAGGAACCCATTTTGCAAGCAGGGCTTCGTTCATTTCTCTTAAAGGACAAATCCCTAAGTGAACCTCCGATGTTTCTCGATACACTTAATCCCAAGCCACCAGATTTAAGCCTCTATTCGTATTGCCCTGATTTCTCCATAAAAATCTTTGCCTCAATGTATCAATCCGTTGAATCACTATGTCCGACATCCTAAAAAGTAGACATGTAGTAGACTAGAACATGAGACAAAACTGATTTAATCAATGCCAGTCAGCCGCTTTTAGATAAAAGTCTCGAATTCCACCTTTCTAATCATTTTTACACCCGTAACAACTGAGTTCAAGTCCTTGTTTAGGATCTTGCTGATGTGAAGTGTGGGGTAAGATAGAAAATGACCACAGGTTAGGGGATTAACCAAGATCGATCTTCTATGATGGATGTCTTCACTTCAAATTTTAATATTTATAGACCTAGCACACTTCTATTACCGCAAGTATATGGCAATCGTCGAGTACTTTAGGTATCGATCCACAGGGAAACTTCGCTTTCGCACTTCTATTCCTACTGTTCCTCAGTCAAGCCTTTGTGGTTAGGGGGCTTGACACTAGAGGTTCAAGCCCTAACCGGAATAGGTGAGGGGTAATCAATAGAAATAATATTTTTGTTGTTTTTAATTTTGGAAAGTAGAAATTTAAAAGAGAGATAACTTT
>LTAE01014271.1:12110-23700 GCA_001647135.1 Pontederia paniculata | reverse complement strand
TTCAAAATGAGTAGATAACCTATTCTAATGTAATTCAGTGATAAATTGACATAAAAAGTATGTGATATGTACAAACTATAAAATTAGAACTATGTGAAATGCATGGAAAACTTTCAAAATGAGTAGATAACCTATTCTAATGTAATTCAGTGATAAATTGACATAAAAAGTATGTGATATGTACAAACTATAAAATTAGAACTATGTGAAATGCATGACTCTTTCGTGGGCATCACAATTCACTAGCCAGAGGAATGCATGTTTACACTATTATGAATAAGATATGGATGAGTTATCGAATACACATTTAATGATACAAGTATATGCTACATACAAGGCTTCATGTATGCACATATTATTGATTTTTGAACAATTCTTTATATACTGCAAACCTCTTTTACTTGTAGACATTTTTCATATAATTGTGGATAAAAGTAAAACTCAAAACAGATGACAAGTCATCTAATGCCACCAAAAATATTGAGGTCCTAATATGCTAAGATTTGCTATAAAGTTAGCAAATGTTTTCGCGCTGCTTTCTTGCAATACAAAGCTTTGTAGCTGAAAAAGTTACATCCTCTTGGCTCGACATAGTCATATGGATGAGAGGAGTGTTTGTTTTCCTTCATTAACCTCACTAAAAAGATGGTCATACGCCTTCTTTTGACTACAGAATCAACCTGGTACAGCCCCTAGTTTCATGCCCTTTTACCCATTTTCTTGTTGAAGCCTTTTTATCTATTGTTTGGTTGTCATCTGAGCTTTTGCATTGAAGACAACCTTGATGTAATCTAAAAGTTGAACTTATCAAATAGGAGAGTGCACAGATTCAAAGAATAATTAGTTTGTAAGAAAGAACGAGACAGAAAAAATATTATTTATTTGGTCAGACGACATCGAAAAGAAGTAATCAAGAAACAACCTAAGAAATTTTATATACATATTAAAAGTATTTTTTAATTGACATAATTAAGTCAAGTTACATGTCATGTTTTCAATTCATTGCAAACTTCTAAAAAGTAAAATGTAAAGTAACGCGTTAAACTTTTTTTTCTAGTCATTTCCATTTGTTATTTGTTTCTCTTTTGTGGAGAGAATAATCTAATTTGTTTGAAAATGCTAATTTGCAGAAAGAAAACAGTGGTGCATATATGTACAAATTCGATACTAATTAATAGATTTTATTCATTAGAAACACTAAAAACAGTACTTATAATTAAAGTATGTGATCTCAAAAGGCTTCTATTCATTCAAGATTAGCCAGAGGGCAGCGCTCGATCAGATGCAATTTGAGTATTTTTTGTCCATGATTTGGCAACCTGAAATCGACCTGACCCAGTTGCCAACTAGCCTTTTCCTGTGAATGTAGCGTAGGCACAGGGCGTCCACAAGATTCGTACTGCTGGTTAGTAGACAAAAACCCTGGTCCTTTTCTTACCCTATAAATAGCAAGCATCCATGTATATGGTCTCACATCTCTCTCATCAATATTCATCTCTCACCTCTGGAAAGAGTACCACAATATCATTTGTATTTTCCTTCTCTGCATAGATGGATCATACTAACTTGCATCACCAGCTCGCCAACATGAAGAAGAGCCTATTTGATCAGGTTGGATTCTTCATTAACAAAAGCATGCATCCTGCATGCAAAGTTGGTTAATTAAGCGACTGGGTTAGCTAACAAATAGCTCAAAGTAGGGGTTCTTGTAGAGGCACTTCCAATAGTATTTAGAATTTACTGTTTCCAAACAGGTACCCAGATATATAAAACTAAGGTGTTTGATGTAGCAATTCTTCATGTTGTGGCTTTTGCTTCCTAGGGCATTTAAATTTTTTTATCTTTATATAGCATTTATTGACTACATCTTCCAACTTTTTGCTTTTCACAAACTTGAGGCTCATTCCTAGCATCATTAGTTGGAGTTATAATTCTTATATATCATGCATGCATGAAAGCTTGGATTACTTTGGTTCCTACATGATAAAGCACTAACGGTTCGTTTCACCCTGAGATATTCTTTGAGAGTTCACATAAAATAAGGTAAACAGATAAAATGTGAAAGTAAGCCTACTTTTTCCGTTTAATAAAACTGATTTTTTTCACATAAAATAAGGTAAAGCAGAGATTAGACTGATGAAACATTAGTGATATCTTAAAGAGAAAACGTAAATTCAAATATCTAAAACTGTACTTGTCTCAAATAGTATAAACATAATGTTATTATCCATTGAAAAAGATATTGCATCTTCCCAGAGCAGATGAATCATACAAGTTAACAATAAAAAATAAATAGTCTCTTAACTATCTAGGTGCATGTAGCCTGACCAATAAATAGCAAACAGGTTAGTTGCTTCATCCCACAGAAAAACAGAGAAATTCAGGTTACTCCATGCATGTATTTTCTTCTTCATAAAATAGTACAAAAAACATAGAAATTCAGGTTATTCCATGCATGTCTTTTCTTCTTCATAAAATGGTATAGACGGGAGGGTCATCTGCTGTATACATATATTGTGCCTTGAATTTGGAAAAAGGAGCGTGTTGCAGGGATACTTGGACGAACAGTTTTACCAGCTGGAAGAGTTGGAGGACGACGTGAGCCCTAACTTTGTGGAAGAAGTTGTCACCTTGTTCTTTAGGGACTCATCAAGAGTGATGACAAACATCGAACAGGCTCTGTAAGTTGAAGCATACAAAATTATTTCAGTACTGAATATTATAAAAGGATACAGATGAAAAAGTATTAACGAAATGATAAATTAATTGTCCATAAAATTATTATGCAGTGACAAATGTCCCCAAGATTTTGGCAGGCTGGAGGCGTTAATGCACCAACTAAAAGGCAGCACTACAAGGTAGAAATTGTAAATGCATGTGCAATTGAAACCTTAAAAATATAAACCATGTGCATAATGGCCCATACTTGTCCTTAGTGCCTAATGGGTCAAATATGCCACATTTGTGGCTTGTTTGTTATGTTTTCATAGTAGAAAAATAAATAATCTTTTTAGGCCCAACAAATCAAGAGAGAGAAATATGTGCAACTTGGAAAATCAAAGTAGGTGCATTTTTCCTTCCATTTTTATATAGTTTCTTTCATAAATAATTGAAATACAAACTTAGTTAAAAGTAATTAATTTATATTGTTTTGGTTCACTTCATAACAGTAATATTTTCTACTTTTTTTAAGTATTGACGGTTTTTTTATATTCTGTAGGGAGAAAAGTATAACATCAATGAAGTTTATTGTATTTTTTGGCCAAAATAAAAATGGCAGGCGGAGTTTTGAAAAAAATCCAAGACTGTTAATGTTCCATGAGATTGTTTGTCATTTGTTCTTGTCATGAATTATATATAATTATTTGCTCGTCTATTTTTTGGTACACAAATGAACTTATTCGGCTGTCCTTTTACGTAGTATTGGTGCTGCAAGAATGAGGAACGAATGCACTCTCGTAAGAGAATATTGTGATAAAGAAAACCTTGAAGGGTACATTTCGATCCCTTACTGTGCCATATTCTTCTTTTTGATAGTTTTATGCTGCCTATTAAATGGTCACTTTTTTTTGGCCTACTTTTATATGTCTTGCATACTGCAATACATGCATGAATGTATGCATGCAGATGCCGGAGATCATTCCAAAAGGTGAAGAAGGAGCACGCGACCTTGAGACAGAAGTTGGAGACGTATTTCCAGGTCTCTTAATTATTAACTCTATCAAAGCAAAAACACATTTATAATTAATTGGTCTGCTGTCAATAGTATTTCTTTTTAATTATATATATGTAATAAATGAGTTTTCTGTTGTTTTAGCTATTAAGGCAAGTTGGACCAATGGAAAAGGCAACTCGCTCCACCAACTGATGAAACCAGTATCTGCGATAAGTTCATATATATGTTAAAAGAGGATTGATAATTAGTACTGGTTTAATTAAGACATATATGGAAGCATACTATATAATTGTATGAGAATAAAGCATGTACTTGGTGAATTAATTGTTCTCCTTCTTATTTCTCCTTATAGTTTCTTATTGCTCCTTCTTTTCTTTCTCCCTGTTATATGTTAAAAATGAGATCTTATTCACATCGGTAACGACATATAAATATGATATCTTACATATTATTAGCAAGATATAAACATTATCTATACTTGAGTAACTAATTAGGAGATTAGATGCATATAGTGTGCGATTCAAGACAACACAAAGTCGGGGCGAAGCTCCATATACTTTGATGGCAACCAAAAAATAGCGTTAACTAATATGCCCTGCAAGTTTAGGGTTCTCCATGTTGAAGTTTAACTAAAGTTAAAGTTAAAGTTGTTACACAAAAAAATTGAATTGTGTGCCTACTAGAGGCTGGATGAAAATATTAGCTCATCTGGACTAAAACATTTGATCTTTTGACAAGATAAACCAAACAATTAACTATCATGCAATGGCATCCTCTCTCTATCAAGTGATAGTCCACCGCAATGTGCTTAGTGCATGCAAGGAATACAGGATTGGTAGTGAGTTGAGTAGCACCAAGATTGTCAAATCATTATAGCAATGATGAGATGAATAGAATTTGAGCTCACGTAAAACCAATTGAAGACAAATCAGTTTTGTGGTAGCATCCGCAACGGTCCAATTAATACTAAGACTCTATAGAGGAAGGATAAAAAATCCTTTGTTTCTTGTTGACCATGAGGCAAGGTTAATGTTGCTAATAAAGATGACCTCACCATGAATCTGTTGCTTATCAATGCTCGAGTCCATCCAATCAACATCCAAAACGGCTTGAAGAGTTAGATCAACAGACATGCTTATGAAGAGATCAAGAGTTTAGGTACCACAATATTCTCTTGCCAAATTGCAAATGATGAGGTGTCCGTTGATGCATAAATTGGCATATGTCACAAATCTAAGGTTTGGCTGAGTGATTGTTACACATTGTTCCTTCCGCCTCGCCCTCTCTCTTATCTCTTCGTTTTGGCTTTGTGCTCCTTCGCCTTCGTTTTATATTATTATTTTTATGTTTTGAGTGTGATAATGGAAAGTGCGAGAGGATATGGAACGTACACCATGAACGGTGGGATGTAGAGGTCAAAAGACGTGTGGGATTGGGTCTTCAGTTTGACCGACGGTTCGTTTATTTTTTCCTTGGTTTTAATTGATTTTTATTGGTCCGACCGGGCGCTTCCCGAACCGGAATATTTGGGTGGAGAATGAGCGAGGTGAGATTGGGTATTTTTTGTGGAATATATAAATGGAAATAATAGAGTTCAAAGTATATTATATATTTCGATAGACATCATAGAAAGATAAATTAATTGTTGTATTAAATTAATAAATATGATATATATATATATATGTATAATATATTATTATAATTAAAAAATATTATTAATTTGTAATAGATAAGTGGGTCGAGAAATCCTAAATTATGTTTGATCTTTTGCGCAAATTTGGATTTATTCAATCTAAATTATTGTGCCTTCATGTATTTTTAATTAATTCGTATTGATGAAGATAATATGTAACGCTCTCAAATCCACACCCCGCCACATGGTAAAATATGGACTTGGAAACACTACGACGATGCGATCCTTTGACTAATAATTTGACTATGTTGACCATTCAATAAAAACATAAAAAATGCGGAAGACTTTAATCAATTAAAAATAATATCCAATAAAGTAAATGCGGAAGTTTAAATAATATAATTAGTGTCATAAATCTGATGACTTTAGGGATGACACTAAGACCCTGTCATGTGCATAGCATCAACATCATCACGAGCAATTTGTAGTCACCAGCACCATAAGAACGATATTCCATGAGCAATTACGTCCAGTGTGTAAGACACAAGTAGATATAAAATTATAACGATAAATATGATAACAATAAACTTGATATTAATATAAATCAATATGTAGTGACATGGTGAGTCAACAATATAAATCAGTGGCTTCAAGATGATACAATCCAATAATATCACTTTGAGAATTGTCCTAGTGTGAGATAATATTTGGATGACGATTGAGGGGTGATCCACTCCGATACATTCTCTTCCATAATAAAATTATTCTTTGAAGAACGATCCAATGAGCCCAAATGGAAAGGGAAATTTTCAAGAAATAATGTGATGGAGATCCGATCAATAAAATAATGGTAAGAAATATTGACAAGACTAGTCAAATTTGATAAAAATAGAAATTCGATATAATACTAATAAGATGTGCTCATATGGTGCAAATCATAGGGTGATAAATCAATTCCGATATAAGATCCAATGACATTTCAATAATATAACATTATTTGAAACAATAAGGTCAATCAGAAAGGAAATGAATTCAAAGGTCAGTTGTACAATAACTGAGATCAATCCGATAAGACAACTAATGAAGAATAAACTTTCAAAGGCCAATAAAAATGATATAACTTCAATAAAATATTTTGAACGATATGATCAAACGATAAAGAATTATATTCCCAAGGTCAACGATGACTTCACTTTACATCCGATTCGGTAAGGCCAATCAAATATGGCCAAACAATAAGGAATTATATTCCAAAAGTTAATAGTGTTTTCCACTTTACATCTGATCCGATAAGGCCAAATAAATAGGGAGTAACACTCCAAGGCCACAATATTCTTTCTTTCCTTTCTAAATAAAGACAATAAGAAGCACTTTGAACAATTGAGATAATATGGAGCACTTGTATAATAGAGGGAATATGAAGGACTTGTATTACTATTTCGATATAATCAAGGGTCTTTTGATACATGATGGAGGATATAAATCCTATATGATACACTCCCTCTGTTATCTTTTCTCGAATCTGTGGGTGACTCATTTTACAATACATTCCTAATTTCACAGGAATACAATAGTCTAGATGTTATCTAAGTGTTTAGGTTAGACTTGTCCCATTAGTGACTTTATTGGTGCCTTTATGTTCATTCGGTATAGAGCTCATAAAACATGAAGCCAACGGTACAGAGCTCATACGATCCGGTAAAACATTATTCTTGGTTGCCACAATAATAAACAATAAAGGTCAACGGGGGTACCAACCCTGACAACAACATGATGCCCATCAAGTGGGGAGGATGCTCGAGTATCCTCTTTGTTACAGGGAGGGGAGGTCTCCAGGTAACACGAGCAAAGTGGGTAACCTGCACTAGGTCACCGACCCCTAATGATATGAAAGATCAACGGTAGCTCCCAACAGTACACATGTCAACCATAATCATGTCTTATTACCCTTACGTGATATCTAGTATATGTCCTTATCCTAGCACCAAATGACATAATATAAGTACTATTCCACAGTGAAAAATATGTATAAACTATCTACATGATCACTGGTGTGAAATAAGGATGAAACAATTTAGGGTAGGTTCGTCACGGGCCGTGACACCTGTCTCACGGTCGTGACAACTAGTGTCACGGGTCGTGACCAAGGTGTCATGCCCCGTAACTCATTAGGGTGGTCTCCTTTTCTTCGCAATCACGGGTCATGACTTGGGAGTCACAATCGTGACTGGAAGATTTACTTTCATCATGGTCCGTGACTTGCATCACGACCGTAGAGGTTTCTCTCTCATAGGTGATTACAGGCCGTGATACAACATCACGGGCCATAAGTCACCCGTACAGTAGACGATCATGTTAAGGTTCACGATCGCAATCCCGATGTCGTCTTTGGATCCACACATATTGATCACGGACCGTGACTAGGGTGTCACAACCATGATAGTAGCATTACAGGTCGTGATAGGGGTGTCGTGACCATGAGATCGATCATCATGATCGCGATTGATATCACGGTCGGATGCCAAACACTATTCTGGGTCTGGACACATCGTCATGGGTCGTGATATGAGTGTCACGATCGTGAGACGGTCATCACGGGTCGTGACAAGGGTGTCACAACCGTGAACATGCTCTTCACGGGCCGTTACGTTGGCATCACGACCGTGACGGTACGGGAAAATCCAATTCGCATCCAGTCGATCTATCCGATTACAATATGAAACCATAAATCGAAACCATACGATTTTTGATGAAATAGATACTAGAAACTTTAAGTTTTTGATGCATGATTAACCAATTTCGAAATAAGATTAAAAGTATGAATCAAGATGATATAAAAGTGGAGAAGAAAACACGATTTAAACCACGAATGGTATAATCAAGGATTCATAAAAAATCCGGATAAAACCCTAGACATGATCAATAATCTGGAATCAAATCTACTAGTTATCCGCCACGATACACACCTTAGGGCCTAAGCTTTTATATCGATTTCTTCACGCGTTCTCGTCGTTCTTCTACAGCGATTCCTCTCCTACAATTTTCCCCGGTCAGGAGATGATCAATTATCACAAAGGATAGTTTTCCAGCCTTACTTTAAGATCTCTTGGGTAAGGGGCACAGGGAGAAGAAAGCTAGGGCCGGCTAGGGAAAAGAATGAAAATTTCTGAGAGGGCGTATTTATAACTTAAGAGTCCAGGTTTTTTGGTCAAATCTGAATTTTGCTTCATATTCAAATTCGGATTTCGAAATTCAAATTCTGATTTCTTTCTTTATAGATAAGGAAATATCTTTTGGGGAAATAAAATCTGAGGAGATTAAATTTCTAGGGAGATAAAATCTTTGATCTCCTAATTATGGAAATATCTTTAGAGATGACAAAATTTGGGGAGATAGAATCTGGGGAGTTACATAATACTTACAAGTCTCTATAACCTTTGAATTGAAATATTTTTTTTCGAAAGATGTGATCTGACCTCCCAAAAGTAAGTTTTGCAATGACTCTTCAATTTTCCTCTTTATTTGTCAATTATAGTTTAATATTATTCAGCGATTCAGGTTATATATTAGGATAGCAATCACTCATATGCATAAATTAGCATATGTGGCTCATAAAAATGTGATTCAACCTTTTCTGGTATTCCTAAAGATGAATTGCAATATTTGACACAAAGACATCGTATTTCTTTAGTCTCAAATGTTTTATTGAAGATATAATCCAAAAACTTATGTACCCCAATTGTATAATCCATTGAGTTTATCGTCAACAAGTTCCATCCATTTTTTGTTAGGTGTCATAACCTTAATGTACATGCACAATATAAAAGAAATTCTTATTTAAGGATAGAAAATAGTAATAACATTTTAGAAAGACAAAATAACTTCAAGCTTGTTTTGCCAAATTTATTGATTTGTAAAATAAATTAAGATTTAGAAGTTTCTAATTCAATAATTTTGAATAAAAATAATCTTGATTAAATAAAATCATGATTCAGGAACTTGCAACCTAGAAAATGGATAAACATCTTGTACAAGTTAGCATGGAAAGATTTTTGGTAAGTCAATTAAATGTCTACTACGCTAACATAGAGAAAGATAGTTGAATCAATGGCATATGGAATCAAGATTACCAACATAAATTTTAAAAAACATAAAAACTGACGATAAGGAACAACCTGCGATGGACAAAAAAATCTTACCTACGAACAAGAAGAACAAACTAAACAAAAACAAGATATGAAAACACTTTGTAGCAGAAGGACATCAGGATCGAGCGATCAACACACTTGCAAACATGCCAGTATGATCGACGGGCAAGAGGTGTAGGCCAGAGATCGATCAAGATGCAATCAATAGGGGAAGCACCAGGACACGCATGTGATTTTAGTATCCAATGCTTGATAAAAAAACCTGACAAGGGCTTTACCTAATTAACTAACTTAAAAGACTAATGATGAACCTAATTACTATTTTTTTTTTGCAAATATTCATATATGAGCACATTAATAGGAAAAGGGGTTGATGCTCATTCACTAGATAAACCAAGATGATTGAGGCATACATTCAAATAAGAGTCGATGTTGCTAACATCAAGCATATCTTAGTGGTTATAGATACCTTTTAACGACAAGTGATAATAGTACTACAGACCATTCTTTTACTGGATGCTATAGTCGACAACCACAATTTTTTCTGGTCGTTAGATAATACATTGAGTAGCATGAACTTATTATAGTCCCCAGACGTGGACGTTAAAAGTCAAATTTCTTGTAGAACCCTTAGTTTTAATGAGGTTTAGATTGTCAAACTTGTTATGCATATGAATAATTTTTTTCATATTTCCTTGAGCCTTTGATATTTGCTAGCATTCTAGATTGGAATAGTAGATTCTTAATTCTTTGTGATTTCTCAAAATTGATCTTTTAAAATTTTATTTAAAGCATTGCATACCATACCAAGGTAGCATCTTGAAGAGGATTACATAACGTGTGATGTCTATGAGATTGTCATTCTGAAGATGAACAATCCATAACATAGGAAATACATTTTATGTGTCTTAATCTTCTATTAGATTAGTGATGCGAAAAATGCGAACACGGCAAAATCGGATGCTAGCAAGTGCACTAGTCGAACAAGTAATAAAGTGATAGAGTAGAGTGTCGAACCCACGAGGAACTAAGTAACAATCTAATCCTAGAGGTTAATATGAGAAAAACATAAGATGGGTGATTTGTGAACTTTCAGAAACTAAATAAACTAAAATAAAATGGTGAAATACAATGAAAGTGATGAGGACTAGGGTCTGGACGATACTAACTTTAGATGAGCACTCAGAACTCTATACGACAGGCGTATATGATGTTGAAATTAACTTTCTGGCCGTCAAATCATCTTGAAATCAACATTAATTCGGATCTTCGTAAATGTATCGCGGCCCGTGATGTGATATCATGGCCCGTAAGTACTTCAATAATGGCCCGTAACAGTATCTCATGACTCGTAACTCAGGCACTATGCAATTTCGTGCTTGTAATCTCTTCAACTTACGACCCGTTAACGTGCTTCACGACCCGTAACATAAATTCCTCAGAAAAGCCTTAACATTGCATATCAAAATCTGATTACTCGCATGAGATTCTGGATTGTGTGGTCTGTTGATTGGACTTGTTTAAGCGGTCAAAAGTTTAAGAACTGCAACATTAAAGCATCTTAGGTTTAGATTGATTTAAGGTGGATTCGTTTGAACGTCCTGGTTAATCTAAACCTAGGATAGGTAATTGCATCTGTTTAGAGGATCATAATTTAGGCAAT
Source organism: Pontederia paniculata (assembly GCA_001647135.1). Classification (NCBI taxonomy): domain Eukaryota; kingdom Viridiplantae; phylum Streptophyta; class Magnoliopsida; order Commelinales; family Pontederiaceae; genus Pontederia; species Pontederia paniculata. Next base: position 12,580 of record LTAE01014271.1, on the reverse strand, counting down.
TCTTAGTCCATCATTAGAAGCAACTCTAATTCAATTTGATTAGTGATGAGAGATTCCTAAATCTTCCAATTTGATTTGATCTCATCTGACCTCATATCTAAGATTTTATCTTTTCTTATCTTTTATTTTCTGAACTAAAAGTGAAATTAATCTTTTCTCTATCACTTTTGGAATTAGTGATAAGTGAATGAAATGAACGCGAATTTATTCCTTTTGTTATTAAAATTGAGTTCATTTAGTTATTATTTATGCTCAATATTCAGAGATCTACACAAAGTTGTATTTATTTTGACAGGAGACAACAAACACACGAAAACGGGAAAATATCAAGCAATCAGGAAGAATACGGTCGACCCGGCTTGGAGAATACGGCCGTACCAACGCTAAAAAAGAGAGACTATTACTGAAGAAAGAATACGGTTGCAATGGCTTGGAGAATACGGTCGTATTCGTCATCCTGAGCGTATTTC
>LTAE01014269.1:0-11590 GCA_001647135.1 Pontederia paniculata | reverse complement strand
GGCCGGGCGAGGGTGCAGGCGAGGGCGGCGAGGAGGGCGGACGCGGCGTATGAGACACGAACAAAAGAAATTGAGGGGATTTGAATTATTAGGGCACGAGAATTAGCGACAAAAATTCTGTCGCTTCTGTCGTCAAATCTGTCGCTATTAATGACGAAAACTTTCTATCGTTAAAACTGTCGCTAGTTTGTCACAAATTTTATTGTTTTTTTAAAAAAATGGCTCAACTTAAATTGTTGCTACCCTGTCATTATACTGTCGCTCTTAGCGACAAATATTTCTGTCGCTAATCGTCTGTCGCTAATCCATCATATTCTTGTAGTGAGATATGCTTTTGCAACCTCCTAAGGACCCTTAGCTACTCTTCACTAATGTGTCGACTTCTTTTTTATCTCACCGACAAGGATGATGGGCTTGGCTTTGGATAGGGCTTGCTTGGGAAGATTCCATGTTGATAAGGCCGAACATGGAGGGACCACCAATTGTCGTGTTGGTTTGCACCAATGGAGATCCAATTGGTTCTCCTATCCTTATAGCATTACAATTATGACGTCCATGATTCAATTCATATGAAATTAAATGTTAGTTGTGTATTATGTGATTAATATCTACTATGATATATGTGTTAAAGTATGTGTTATAGTTTCGGTGTTCATATATTAAAAATTAATGAAATCTTACTAAGGGCATTAAAATATGATTTTTGAAAAGTTCAAAATTTGAAAAAAGTCCCGATAATTGTTTTCATATGTTAAATCATATTAAATATGATTTTTAATAAATTTTCAGGGGAGTTTTAGTTAAGTTAAACAAAGGGACAAAAATGAAAATCTACGAAACTATCGATTTTATTATTCGATCCAATCTCATATTTGATTCCTTTAGATTCTATTTTTATAAATATTTTATTTAAATCTAAATAGGGGGTAGATTCTCATTTACATATAATTCTTAAGTTAATGAATAAGTAAAATAAATAGAAGAAAAAGTCAAGCCATTTCTATGGATTACCTTAAAAATTTCAGTTAAAACAATAGGCAACTCCTTTACCCTAGAGATTTTAGGATTTTCACCATAAGGTAAGTAGTTAAAACAATAGGCAACTCATTTTCTATGGATTACCCTAAAAATTAAAGTTAAAACAAGGGTTGTTCTGATTATGAATTATTCATATGTGCCATCAATCTTTATTGATTAAGGAACACAATAAAATCAACTTACCTATATATAGAACACACTCTAGCTGAAATAAATTCTAAGACTGAAGCTTGCTAAAAGTTAATTGTTAGCTTTGGATCCTCCAAAATTTTAAAACCCCTTGTATTATATCTCCTTTATGTCTACTTTATATAGGCTCCATAATTGAATTAATCAGAATGTCATTTTAGAAGTTATGAGCAAATGACTAAGACTCACACTTGTTATTTTGTGTAGTAATTTGTTCGAATTGTAAACCCTAGCATAAATAGTAGACTTAAAATGAATGAAAAACATTTTTACGTCATAAACTATTAGAAGTCTATATTAAAATCCAATTGAAAATTACAATTATAGGCCATGTAAAGTGGAAGATATAAATTTTACATTGTGCATTATATAATCTGTTAGGATTCTGAGACGGAATAGAACATAGACAAATATCTTAACTTTTTTTACATCCTTACATAATATAACACTTTTATATTTATATAGATTCAACATCTAAAGTTTAGTTTCATTTAAATTAGAATGATTTGATTTTCTTAAGTATTTCATGGGTTATGAATTTCATATTCAACAATATTCAATTTGTCAGCACATAGAAATGGAATGGAACAATATTATCTTATTGAATTTTCTATAATCATTCTAGAAGAGGTTAACATAATATATTTACATGGATTAAGCTTCTAAAAGTCTACCTGTTGGTAAAATTTGTAAAATTTGAATTGTGTTTCTTAATTATTATGAATTTTATAATGGACTTCACTCAAGCTGTCATGTGTAAAATTAATACCAAATAGAGGTTGTCAAGTTCATAAAATGAAATAGTTATTGACGAAACTATATTTCTATATACATTGCAATTGATTTTGGACAATTTGTATACAAAATCGTCAAATGAATGAATTGCTAATGTAATAATATGTTATATGATATATGATGATATGAACATGTGAAAAGATCATTTGCATTTATCATGCATTTGCATCTTCTCCGTCGAGATGATATGGTCTATGCAGAGACGATATGAATTTCTTCGAAAGGGATGATATGATATCTTAAGGGATAATATGTTCCCCGATAAGAATGATATGATACCCTATGGTGTGATACATATCATAATTGAGGTGAAATATGTTTATATTGTGTTCTTGAAATGAGTGATGGCAACACATAGATTATGAGTTTTCTACTTACTAAGATATGATTTGCTCATAATATAATTTTTGATATTTTCATATCAGTAGATTAGTATTGTGATGATCTTTGTATTATCATCCTTGTATATCAACACCATATCATCATATTGATTGATCAACTTTTTTATATTTGGATATGCAATTGTGTGGGCCCACAAATTAAATTTTAAAAGATTAATTTTCACGAATAATATGGTACCAGTCAAAAGCATGGAGAGTTACCAAAAAAAGTTTACAAATCTTTACCACAATGGTTTAGTATTGTTCTTCACCCATTATTATTGTCTTTTAGGTGTCATCCCAAGATACACTGCTTTATGTCTTTAGTGATCTTTATTGTCGCCTAGGTACCAATTAACACAATTTGCATAACATACATTTACATTCAGGAATTGTCGTTGATGGAATTTGCAGCAGTTGTCCTTGCTGCCCCTTGTCAACTTTCATCACGACACGTGCTTGGTCAACCAAGAAACTAATGTAAAATTGACTAAGACTTTTTGGCCATTTGAAGTTCGTAACGTTCTTTCCTTCATGCATTATATTTGATATTTTCAACAAACATAGAGATAACTTTAACTATAAAAACATGGAGAATATGAAAACAACATAAACATATTAACCGATAACATTAAATAGAAAGAACCGAGCATGAGAATAGCATTTTCATATCGAAATAGTAGTCAACAAATGACAAAAATTTCATACAAAATTTCGTAAATAGAATAAAGAAACTCTTCATTCATAAGAAGTTTGGGGAATCATCTACACACTATTAAGCATGTCATATCATACAAAAAACTAAAAAAATGGTACAAAATAGCTTTAGACCAATTAATTTCAAGTTTTTGAATATTGTTCCCAGAATTTAGTATCAATCAATTCTCTTTTTGCTAACCACTCATTTGCTCCTCTATACCAATCAATAGTTGTATAAGGACCCAATAAACGATGCTATTGGAACTACTAGGAGTGTCAGTATTGTGGCTTCATCCCTTTCAATAATGAAGGTATGCAAAAACAACAAACCAGCGAACACATATTTAATAGTTGTGCATAAGGAAGAGTATCTAAGGTTGAATAATCGCCAGTCGTCAATAAGATATTTTCTAGTGAGAAATAAGTTAGATGATACTTTAGACACAAAACATATATAGAATCTTTGTCATTAAGTTTTTCAAAAAAAAATTAGCATTTGTTTGTCCCCAAGCAAAACAATTAGACATTTATGACAAGTAAGCATAGTTTAAACTTCTCACCTTAACACACTTCCCTTGGTCATATAAATTTCAATCATTATGTACTAATGTCTTAGCCAATTTCTCCTTGGTAGGACCACTAATACATAGGCTAAACGTGATTCCATGACCAAAAATTAGTTGATCACATGTCACAACCATCCTTTAGAATTGGAAATGTTTATTTCATAGTTAAAAATTTGAGTGTAATGTACCTTTGAATAAAAATGGGTTGCATTTTTTTTCTTTAGTTATTTCTTTTCTCTTTTTGTCTTGGGTCCTCAAAGGATGAAAGTAACGAGAGAGTTCCCCACTACATGTCTTGCTTTTGTTCTAGGAATAATAATCAGCTTTGGCACTGTGAGTGTTAAGTAAATGTATACTCTTGACTCTTTCTTCTGTGGAGCAATTGATTGAGTGAGAGGAAAATGGATTCCCCACAAAGTAGTACACCATTTCTTCTATGAATAATTTGATATGTTGCTCAAATGTGAAGTATTTTGAAATGGTTGCTCAAAGATGCCATCAAGCCACACAATCACATGAGAGAGAAAATATATAATAAATATTTGGGGTTCCTTTGGAGATGAGTTTTGATTTTTTTTCTACGAAACTTCATGCATTGATTCTCTACAATGTTTTCAACATTTTTTGATATTGATGAGATCATTCTATTAGGGTGTTCACGGATCGGATTTGATCCGACCCAAACCCAAATCCGACCCAATCCGATTGATTTTGTTCGGGTTAGATTGGGTCGGATCGATGACAAAGTAGTCATCGAATCCGATCCAACCGATCTTCATTGGGTTGGATTGGATTGGGTCGGGTTATCGGTTTATCGGATTAATTTTTTTCACATATTTTTAATTATTTTTTATAATACTTAATATCAATTATATTTTAAAAAATAAAGAAACATATTTTTTTCAATGTTTTATAATGATTTAAAGGATATAAAGTATAAATTTGTAATATATTTTAATTTTAAAGTAATATAAAATTCTTATTAAGAATAAATTGGTTTAAATTTAATAAAAAATATATAAAAGTTCGGATCATCGGGTTGGGTCGGATTGATCGGGTTTGAAAAATTAAAACCCGTACCCGACCCCTTGATAATCGGGTCGGTTCGGGTTCAACCCGACCAACGATCCGATCCGACCCAATTGAGATTGGGTCGGTTCGGATCGTCGGGTTCGTCGGATCGATCCGACCCGGTGAACACTCCTACATTCTATTACCTACCATTATTTTGAAAAGATTATTCTGTGACATCCAAGTTTAATTATTGAGTTTATTATTTATGTATTCCTCTATGGAGTTTAGAGAAGAAACTTTGTATCCTATTTTTATTGCATAGTGAAAGATTTGCTACTCGCTCTCATCATTTTTTCCTCTCATATTGAGATATTTTTTCAGGTAAATTTTTTGTGCCTGTGATTTGATTTAATTCTCTATATTATTGTCATCGTCTCATTTAAGTTTATGTGAAGGAAAAGAGAATGATTTCATAATATCAATTTAGCCTTTATCCACTAGTGGAATCAAAGCTTGGTTAATTTAATGAAGGACAATAATGCCTATAGTCGAATGCTTGTGCAGACAGGACTAGATTATTCTATTTGAAAATCTTGGATGAGATACCATCAGAATTGCAAAGACCTTTATGATCCAATCGAAGGTGATGCTGTGAAATCCAAATATATGGATGACACAAATTGAGGGAGGTTAAAAATCAAAACAATTGCACAAATTTGACAATGGATCAATGATAAGGTACTTCATCATATTGCAAATATTGATGAACTTGATCAAATTTAGAAAAAAAATATAATAAATGTATGAGCATAAATCACCATTGAATAAAATTTTGTTTATGAGGATACTTATTAACCTTAAGTATAAAGATGCTTATTTTGTTATAGAACGTGATAGGTAGTTTTCATGAATCAATTAACAAAAGTTAACCTCAATAAATATCATGTTTGATGATAAGATCCAAGTATTATTGTTATTAAGTTCATTATTTGATAGTTGGAAAATACTTGTTGTCTTTCTAAATAATTCTGCTCCACAAGAAAAACTATCTTTAGAAATTATCAAGCATAATTTGTTTAATGAAGATCGTGAAATATCGTTAGACGCATTGACTGTGGAAGATCATGGAAGGAGCAAACAGAGAAACTAGAACCATGATCAATAGAGGTCTAAAGAAAAATCAAAGTTCAAGAAAAAAACTTATTTGTCATTACTGTGGCAAGTCGGGACACGTCAAAAAAGAGTGTAAAAAATTTAAGCATGATAAGTCATATGAAGGGTATGTTTGTACTAAAAAGAAGAAGAAGAGTAGTGATGGAAATAATATTGCAGTGGCTGCATCTAATGATGTATACTTTCTTAAGAAGATTGCATTAATGACATCAGCCAAGATTCATTGGGCTTTAAATGCTATAGGTTCGCTCCATGTTACCCCTCATGAAGATGTATTATTGACATATACAATTGGTACATTTGGGGTCAAGGAAACAAGTATGTGTCCCTAATTCCTGGCAATGCAAATTTTTAATTAAAGATCAACACAAGTTGGAAGATTGTGTCAAACGATGTCAGACACGTACCTAATGTCTATTTAAATCTAATTTTAGTTAAAATAAGATGAAGAAGGTTATAAAAATAACTTTAAATGAGAAGTGAGAAACTCAAGAGAAGTTCGCTACTTCTGGCAAGAAGATGAAAAGACTATACATTTTACAAGATTGAAGCACAACACCACACTAGAGAAATGAATATGACTAAAGAGATGTCTGTTTCATAGTTGTGGCACAAATGACTTGACCATATGAGTGAGAAAGAACTTCAGTTTATGAGTAGACAAGATTTGCTTCTATATATAAAAAGACACATCTCTTTATGTGTGTGTGTATTGTTTAGTTGATAAGCATATTCAAGTTACATTTAATAGAATTCTTTCATCTAGAAGCTTGTACGTACTTGGTTTGGTGCATACTGATGCTTGTTATATGAAGGATAACATTTTATGTGATTCTCTTTATTTTGTCATATTTATTGATGATCATTCTAGAAGAATTTGAGCAATTCATATAGCACATAAAGATAAGGTTTTGGTAGAGTTCAAGAAGTTTTATGCCAATGTTGAGAGATAAACTGGTTTAGCTCAAATATGTTCATGCATACAATGGCGGCAAATACAAAGGTCATTTTGAATTTGAAGAATACTTCAACACCTTCAGCATCAAGCTTGAGATGATAATTCTCAAGACACCTCAGCAAAATGACTTAGATGAGAGAATGAACAAATTAATTAAGGAATGTGTTAGATATATGTTTTTACATGCTAAGCTATCGAAAAACTTTTAGAGTGAAGCATTGATGACTCTGATTGATTTAAAAGTTATCAAAAGTAGAGATATAAGATTGTGAGATTCTATTGATAGGAAGCTTATCAAAATTTTAAATATAGTGTTCTTAAAACACCAAACAATTGAGGATCTATTAAAAGATAAAGAGCCAAATTTTTTCAAAGACTGCAAGGAGGTTGCTCCCACTCAAGCTAAAGAAAGGAGACATTAGGAAAGACACCAAAATAAAATCTTTAGGTAAACATATTATGTTAGTGTATTTTGAATATAATTTGGTTGAAATTTTTCTATGATACTTGGTGGATTGATTCTAGTGTTACAATTCGCATTGCAAACAACATGTAGAATTTCTTAAGCTGAAGGAAATCTATAAATCAAAAGCTATTGGAACTTGTACACTTATTTTAAGTAGAGGATTCATTTTTTATTTAGAATAAACATTTTATATTCCAAACTTCTTTAAAAAAAATAATGTCTTTTTCAAGACCTTGTAACGAATGGTTATCATTTTAATTTTTATGATACTTGTATGAGTATTACAAAAATATTCAAATGTTGTTGGAAATGGTAGTTTGAATTTTGGCTTGTGCAAAACTCATTTAAACAATAATGATCCATATAGTTTGAGGATTATACATTTGAATGCAGGTGTTAAGGTTTGTGTCATAAATGAAGGTTCTTCAATATTAAGGCACCAAAGGATGGGACATATCTCCATTGTGAGAATAAAAAAATCTAAGTGTTGAAATTTGTAAATCCATTAAGTTTATTGATTTTGATACTTGTATTGATTACATTAAAGGAAAACATATAAATATGTCATAAGAAGTTCAATCTTATTGAAGTAATACATAGTCATATATGTTGTCCTGGTATGAATTCAAGTGGTAAAAAATACTTCATAGACATATGTATATCTACATGCTTCATATAAAAGATGAAGCTTTTGATGCTTTTTAAATTTATAAATCAGAAGTAGAGAAACAATATGGAAAACAAATAAAAAATGTGAGATTGATGCTCCTAGTTCATTTGTTAACTTTCTTTGAGAGCATTGTATTGTAGCACAAGACATTATGCCTAACTTGCTAGATCAAAATGGTGTGGTAGAAAAAAAATAGAATATTAATAAAAAGGTATGCAACATGCTTAGTAATTTTAAACTTTCTTTATTTTTGTGGATTGATGCTCTTAAGACAGTAGCATATATTTTAAATCAGGTTACAACTAAGTCAACTAATAAAATACAATTTGAATTATGAAAATTCTAGACACCAAGTTTAAATCATATACACATTTGGAGTTGTCCGACTGATATTCAAATTTAGAATCCAAATGAAAAGAAGTTGGATCCTATGACTATTAATGCATAGTGTACTGGATATGCTAAAATGTCTAAGGGCTATCATTTTTATTCTCCTTCTTAACCACTAAAATTGTAGAATATAGAAATGCAAACTTTTTTTTATATGATGTGGAAACTAGGAGTGATAATTTTCAAAATATGTCTTTTAATAATGATCCATGTAAAAGGATGGTTATTCAATATAACACACATGAAAATAGTATGAACATTGAACGACCTATTCCATATCCTCATGATAATGTTCAAGTAGATCATGTTGAACAACAATATCTCAAACATATAAGTCTAGTTGATCAACAAGTTGTAGATGGGATGGTTCCTATTGCACCACAAACATTTCGAGAAGTTAGTCATGCAACATTAAGAAGATCAACTAGAATTAAGAAACCTACTATTTTTTTTATTTCATAGTATATTTTATAGAACATGACTATAAGATTGATGGCAAAAATGATCATACAACTATTTCTGAAGCAATGGATACTTGTAATTTGGCATGTTGTTAGGATCAGTGAGATGAACTTTATGATGTATAATCAAGTTTACGATCTTGTGGAATCATTTGATGGGGCGAAGATTGTTGGTTGCAAGTGAATTTTAAGACCAAAGGGGATACGTCACCGAATATTGAACTCTACAATGCTTGATTTGTTGCTCAAGAGTTTATTCAAAAGGAAGGAGCATATTATCATGAAACTTTTTTCACTAGTTTCTAAGAAAGTTTTTTTTCATACTATCATGACAACAGTAGCACATTTTATTTTTAATTATATCAAATGGATGTGAAAGCATTTTCCTCAATGGAGATTTAGAAAAAGATGTTTACATGAAGCAACTGGAAGATTTTGTCTCGACTGTTGGTGATCATTTAGTTTGCAAATTTAAGAAATCTATTATGGACTAAAGCAAGCTTCTTAATAGTATTATTGAAGTTTCTAAGTATTATTTCTTTATTTGATTTTATTGGAAATATGATTGATAAATGTGTATACCCCAAAACTACTTGGAGAAAAGTCATCTTTCTTATCTTGTATGCCAATGATATTTTGTTTGCAATAAATGATTTAGCAATATTAAATGAAGTGAAACAATTTTTTCTATCAAAACTTTGATATGAAAGATATGGGTGAGGCACTTTTTGTCGTTAGCATAAAAAGATTCATAAAAATAGATCTCGAGAGATTTTAGGTTTATCTCAAGAGGCCTACATGAACAAAATCTTAGAGATATTCAAAATGAAAGATTGTTCGCCAAGTGTAGCACCTATTATGAAGGGTGATAAATTTAGTTTAAACCAATGTCCAAGAAATGAATTAGAAAGAGAAAAAAATGAAAATATTCCTTATGCTTTGATTGTTTGAACCTTAGTGTATGCACAAGTTTGTACAAGGCTTGTGGCATTGCATTTCTAGTTAGAATGTTATGAAGATATTAGAATAACTAAGGATTATATTAATTATTAGAGGGATACAAAGAAAGTTTTGAGATATTTTCAAAGAACCAAAAATTACTTGCTTATATATAAACAATTCGACGATATAAAACTTGTTGAATATGTTGACTCAGACTTTGTTGGATGTGTTGATACTTATAAGTCAACATTATGATATATTTTCCTACTCGCTAAAGGAGTTGTAACATGGACAAGTGTGAAACACAATCTAATTGCAACTTCTACACTGGAAGCAAAGCTTGTTTCTTTATTTGAGGCGATATAACATGGCATTTGGTTAAGGAATTTCATTTTTGGGCTTCGAATAGTTGACACTATTTCTATGCCACTAAAAAGTTATTATGACAATAAAGTTGTTTATTTTGCTAAGAATAATAAAAGTAGGACTCGAGCCACGCATATTGCAATCAAAATACATCACTATGAAAACATGTGAAAGATAAAGAAGTGTTTATAAAGGAATGCCACCAATATTGTTTAAGGATCATGTAATCTGTATGGGGTAAGTTCAACTGTCACTTTTATGAATTTCATATTATTTGTTTCTTTTTATTCTATTCAGTATGCATACTTTTTTTTTGTTCAAACCTACTTTTTTTTGTTATGTCTTTCCTCTATTTAACAATGTAAGAGGATAATTTATTTGAATTAACTATTGGATAAAGATTTCATTTTAAAGTTATTGCTTCTATAAAATGTGTCATCATTGTTAACCTGGTCAAATGTAAAGTCAAAGAAGAATATTGTAGCATCTCCAATAGGGCATTATGTCACGTGGTAGGGTGGTTCTTTTGGGGCATTATAGATTTCTTATCTGTTTCAAATTGAGGCAAAAAATTGTGGCGGATTTCTTGTCCGTTTCAAATTGAGGCAAATTTTTTTCGCTCCAAATTTAGGTGGATTTTTATCTGTTGCAAATTGAGGCTGCCAAATTTTGCCTCAATGTGGTCAGATAAAATTCATATGAAATTGAGGCTCATAAGTTGCATCTCAAATTGAGATAGATTTTTTATCCATCTCAAATTGAGGCAGATATTTTTCTATATAAAAATCTTATATTAATACATGCTCCTCTTTCATTTCATCCATCTTTTTTCTCATTTCCTCCCTTCTTATTTCTTCTCTTTTTGAGCTCAGCACATCTGTTTCTCCGAGATCGACATGGAGGGGACTCCTCATCATGCGTAGAGCACAAAGGGAACAAGGTTTTGTCATCTTCATTGTCAACCCTCCCAACCTATTCAACGACTTCCTTGACTTCTAGTTTTGTGTCACCAACTCCGAGCACAAGTCGCGATAGTGTGTCCTACCAGACACAATATCAGTGACATAGTGTAATACCCCAAATCCCCATCACAATAAATGGACGGCCTAGATTAAAAGACGGTTAAATAAGAGTTTGGGCCCAATTAAAAGTCCACTCAAACCCTAATCCCTCACCTATATAAACCCCTAACCGCAAGAAAATAATTCTCCAAAACCTAAAATTCTGCCCTAGCCGTTAGGTGAGCTCTCCCCTCTCTTCTCCTTCTCTCTCTTTTCTTCTCTCAAACTTCAACCTCGGGATTGGTGTCAGGAGGAGGTGACACAGAGGACAACGCACAGAACGAGAGAGATAATCCAAGGCGTGAGACATATCGAAGATAATTGCAAGGTATGTAATTGTGATCATATTTAAGACTTTCGGTATGTAAATAGGCAGAATCTCAATAGATAGGTTGTAATGATATTTAAATTGCATGCTAGGG
>LTAE01014268.1:0-11592 GCA_001647135.1 Pontederia paniculata | reverse complement strand
TTTGTCTTCTAGTGAACTTTGGCAGGTTGCAGCAGTGGATACCCCCAGGTCCGGTCTTTCAGTGTAGATATCCCCATGTAAAGCTCCAGCATAAATGTTGCTAAGTTTGTGGAAAGAAGTTGAGGATAAATACTTAATTCATTGCTAAAAATAATCATAGGGGACGAGAAGTGTAGATCAGAGCTCAGGGAATTTAAAATCATGTAAAGACTTAAGATAGCATGACAATGTATATGAATGATGCATAATTTCGTGAAAAAGTATAGTCTTTGTGTATGAAAGCAAAGAGTAAATTCCCTGTCACAAAAGTGTATTCATAAGAATACGTAAACACGATAAATATTATTACTTTTCATCTCCTACAAGAGTGGTTTTTATAATTTATTCAAAAAATGGATATCGACCGCCATCAAATTTCACCAGTAAGTGCATCTTCCTCCCAAACTCTAATGGCTGCTGACCTTCTTTTTTTGATGAAATTTATAAAAATCATTAATTTACTTTTGCATGAGATGAAACCTAAAATATTATATATGTTCATGTTATTCTCACATATACATACAACAATATACACACAAGAAATATTAATATTTGCATTCTCACGTGGAAAAAAAATGATAAATCAAATTTGATAAAAAGGGACCTTCGGTGAACGTATTATAAAGTTGAGGGATTATTTAGTTACAAACTAAAATTAGGGGACCGTTTGGTTACAACTTAAAGTTAGGGGACCAAAATGAAAACCGAGTAAAATTAAGGGACTATTCAAAAAAATATTTAAATTCCACATCAATATTTTTATTTTTTATTTTTTACTTACTTGGCTTTATCACGTGGAGTGAAAACCTGAAAAAACATGCTATCGTAGGTGAAGGGACTTTCGACGAGCAAGTTGCAAAGTTAAGGAATCAATTTGTTACAAATTAAAATTCGGGGACCAAAGTGGGATATGAGCAAAGTTGAGGGACTATACACGAAAATTACTCCATTCTCGTATGATATGTTTTTAGCGATAACCTCTTCATCAAGTAATAGTAAAATTAACCTATGTTTTAGTACTAGTTTACTTCGGATATCAACCAAGAGAGAACAATCACACACTAAAATTTAACAAAATTCATCCCTAATTAATTTACGTCCTTAGTAAACTTAGAGATGACAAATGGACAACTACTAGTAAAATGATGAAGATTGCATATGAGAATACAAATTGATATTGCATATATTCCTTATTTTTATTCCTCAAACTATGCACTCATAAACCAACTTGGAAGCCTCAAATTCCATGTGAAGTAAGAGATAAATATAATCATAATCAAATAAGAAATTAATCCTATTAAAAAAACATAGTCCTGGCTGAATATATTACAACTTAACTTCGAATTCCAATAGAAATTTTAGTCAAACTGATGTGAAGTGTTGGGTAAGATAGAAAATGACCACAGGTTAGGATGTAGAGGTTGGGTCAAGCTTCTGTAAAAATTGTCTTCACTTCAAATTTTAATATTTATAAATCTAGCACATTCCTATCACCCCAAATACACGGCAATCGTCGAGTACTTCAGGTATCGATTCATAGGAAAACTTTGTTTTTATGCCTCTGCTTCCACTTTTCCACAAGCAAGCTTAGGTTGGGGCTTGATACTAGAGATTCAAGCCCAACCTCGAAATAGGTGAGTGGTAATGAATTGAAATGGGAAATAAGTTTTTGGATTTAAAGAAGGATAATTCCAATTATGAGAGGAAACTTGCACATTGGGTTCACCTCTGAATCTCACACATCCGCTCTTTAACGTGAATATATATAAAGTCGCATAGGCCCTTACACTATGGGCCAAGGCAACTTCGCTCTCGCGGTGATTGCTTTCCTTTCACCTTCCCGCCCTCGCGGTGAAGGCTTAAGGCTTGACCAAATGTAATATGGACATAGACACTCTCTCTCAGGGAGGAGACCTCACCATCTTAAATCTCGATAAAATAATTAAGTCTTGACACCCAAGTGCTAGAGGGATACCGCCTCTCAGCGTGCACTGACCTCTTTTCCAAGGAGGACCCAAAAGTTCAGCTAGAGTGCTCTCTTAGGTCGGAGCATAACCATGCTCTCGCAGCGGTCACCTAATCAGCAAGCCCCCACTCTCGTGGCGTATGCTCGTGGACAAACTAAGAGATTAGTTCCCCAAGTTACCTATCAAGCCTCTCTCAAGGTCAAGGCAATAACTCAATTACCTCTCTATCCAAATATATAAGTCAATTCAAGATTGTCGCTGCTCGCTCCGGTCAAGCTCCGGAGGTAGGGCCGACTCTCACCTAACCCCTATCTCCAAAGGCATGCCCCAGACTAAGGTTCCCCCAAACTTCATCACTAGCCTCTCGGCTCATTGTGTGAAGGTGGGAACACTATATGGCCCCTACGGACAATGAGCACTTGGGAAGAATCAAACAAACAACAAGAAGCACAAAACATAAACCATCGAACGTAGTTCATAGCGCGAAACCAAGTAGACGATATATGAAATGCAACTTAAAACATCATATCAGAGTAGATTAGGAATAGAGGTTCCCCGAGGATTCCAGCGATAAGAGTTTAGCCGGACATCCTGGGGCTAACAGATACAAGATTAAAATGAAGTTCAGCTAACATAGTTCTTTGCCCGAATAAAAACTAAGTGCAAGTGAAAGTAAAGTTCGTAAACGTCCATCCTCCCCCTTCGTTCGTGCGTCTCCCTTTTCCTTTTATCCTCCTCCGTCTTGTCATCAACTTCCAGCCTTCCTTCCCCAAAATCCGGAGGTGTTAGGAATTTGAAATCTATAAAATCAGCAAAATCCCAATCAGGTGAGGGGTAACCTCCGCAAATTTCGGGCTGGTAGTTATGGCAGTTATCCTGGTCCCCGGCTGCAACAAAAAAGGAAAGAATTTAAATTTCAAATGTTCGAACTGCATAAATCAAGGAAGTTAGTTATCAGATCCATCTCAAATTAGTTCAGGATCCCAAAATTCAAATATAAAGATGTTGAGTATTTAAAATGTGGAAAAATAGATATAAATCAGTATATAATGTTTACAACAATAGAGCTCTGATCAAGCTTTTAAGAGGTTGGTTTCAGCTTTTTGGGTATACCTTTTTTTGTCATCAATTTTTTTCAAACTTAGACGTTTGATTGTCCTCAAGCAAATAAATTAAAGAATTTAAGACCAAAAAGTAGAATTTGAATTCGATCACAAAATAAACAATGCATCAATTTACCCAAACTCAAGATATTCAACCCCGAAGCACCATTTAAAAATTATTAGCATATTAAGACTTTGAGCAGGGATCACTGAAACTAAGGAGTAGAGCTTGTTCGAGAGCTTACTCCAACCTGTTAATCTACTAAGTTCAACATGTGTCTTAGATCTAGGGCCCTTCCTCTGAAGGAACTGAATAATTAACTTTAGCCCTCTCTCATTTTTCACCCCATCTTTTTCTTTACATGTTTTGTACTTTTCAGTTTAGCTTACAAGTGTTTCTCTAGTTGGGAAAGAAAGGTGTGACTTGATCTCCTCAACACGGGCTTTGCTTTTCTTCTGAGAATACTCAGCTTGGGTGTTGGAGACGCAGTGCAATACTCATGTCTAGGCAGGGGAGTAATCAAGTTTGGGTTCCCCGCAACACTAGCCCACACATTTCTTCCTACAATACTCTGTTGGAGTACCCAGGGTGTGAAGTTCATCATATACTCAAATTTCAGGGTAGAGATAAGCAGAGTAGGTACAACTTTTCGGGATCGGGTAGATAACAAGTAGGTTGCGGGTGAATCTATTTCTTTTTCAGGGCTTGCTTTTTCCAATAAATTTAAGATGTAGGGGGATAGAGGTCAAGCTTTTAGATCTAAGACCATGACTTTTTTCAAAAATTTTAGACAGGTTGCTAGGTTTTGATGCTTATTCAGAGTCAAGTTAGTTTTCAAGATTTGAATTTATAGGTGCTCAAGAATATGAAAAATCTTATATATGAGTTATGAAACATGCTCATAATGCTCTCAAATTTTTAGTTCAGTGTAAGCAAAGTAGTTTAAGGCAAGCAAACAAATGTTCAGGTCACAGGGCAAATAGTTCAAAACTCCTAGCATATGCATATATACATGGTAGGGTCAATAGATAGGGGTTGACAGTAGATGCATGCTGCGATAAATTTCCAAAGGCAAGATTTAATGCTGAGAATTATATACAAAATGGTACGAAAATAAGAGAGTGTAGATCGTACAATTGGCTCCCCCAAACTTAAATCCAACACTGTCCACAATGTTGATTCAAGATTGGAGAGGCTGCTGGGGTTCATATGTTGGGGGTGGGGTGCAACGAGCTGGTGGTGCTACTCCTAGCTTGTGTGTTGTTGACTCGAAAAAAGGTTCCGGGTTGAGGTCGCATGAGGGGTTTGGTCCCACCCCTAGGTGCTTTGGTTAACCCTCGAGCTTTGAAAAGGTCGAATCGAACTGAATAAGTTGGTTGCTTTATTCCTACAAAAACAAAATTTGGTTAAGTAAAACTTTGGGTTGCCTCCCAGAAAATGCCATGTTTAAAGTCCTTGGCTAGACTTTCTTCCTGTATGGTCATTCAGGTGGGGGTTAAAGTTGGAGCTCTTTTGATGGATCTTTCGGTTGACCCTGTGAGGTAGGCCTTGATCTCTTTCTTGACTGCCTCCTGAAGTGCCTTCTTAGTACTTGAAGAGTTTAGTAGTTCTCCTGGGTACAAGATTTATATTAAGTAAGGTGTTGTAGGTGGGACCTCACCTTCTTGTCTTGAGTCGAGAAGCTTCGTGAATAAGGACGGTAAGGATCGTCCAGCAGTTCATCAAGTAGAGTCAAGCTTCTTTGAAATGGATCCTCTGTGAGGATCACTGCTGAAACCTCTTGGATCACTTCGTCTTTAGGGCTTGGGACCTCATGAATAGTGTCGTAGGAGGGGTACTTTCATTAGTGGGCCAAGTTGAATTTGATCTTTTCTTACCCCACTTGGAAAGATAGCGTTCCATTTTTTACATTAACGATGATTTCAGCTATAGCTAAGAAAGGCCTTCCGAGGATCAGAGGTGTGTTGAGATCTTCCTCCATTCTAAGACCACGAAGTCTGCAGGAATGTAGAACTTCCCGACCTTGATAGGTATGTTCCCTAGGATGCCTTGAGGGTATTTAACAAACCTATCAGTAAGTGGTAAAGTCATATTAGTTGACTTTAAATCTCCAGCGTTGAGTTTTTTGCAAAGGGATAGAGGTATTAGGCTGACGCTGACTCTCAAGTCGCATAGGACTCGGGTGACCTGGAGTTTCTCGATTTCGCAAGGAATCGAAAAGCTACCTGGATCCTTCAGCTTCGAGGGAAGCTTGTTCTGGATCATCGCACTTGCCTCTTTAGTTAGGGCCATCGTCTTATGGAGATCTATCTTCCTTTTTCTTAAAATTATGTCCTTCAGAAACTTGGAGTATGATGACATCTGTTGTATTGCCTTGACAAAAGAGATGTTGATGTGCAATTTCTTGAGTACCTCCATGAATCTGACAAATTATTGGTCACTTTGAGTCTTCATTAACCTTTGGGGGAAGGGTGCAAATCTCAGGTCGATCGGAGCTTCTGAAGTTGGGGGCTTGCTTTGAAATTGTCTCGTAGAGGTTCAGCCGATTTGGAGCTAGACTTTGGATTATCGCCGAGTGTTCGCTTCAAGTGGGGGATTTCCCTGAGGTTCGCTTTTGGTTCAGCCCTTGATTCAACATTTATGGGGCTTGCTTCACTTGAATCAGGTGGGGCTTGCTTCATTGTGGGTTCTTCTTGCTGCTTCTCACACCTGAGAGATACAACTTCACATTATTCTCGGGGGTTTATCTCAGGCTGCCTTAGGAACATCTCAGGTGGTTTTGTAGCTGAGCTCGCTTGCTGCGCAATATGATATTCTAGGATTTTGCTATGGCCAACAAGCCCGTCAATCTTGGTGCACATTTACCTCAAGGCTTCGTTCTGTTGTTTCAAGTTTCAATCTTGGTGCAGGTAGAGCCTGTTGTTGCTGGTTGTTCTGAGATGGGTAGTGATTCTATTTGAAACTTTGAGCCTGAGGCATTTGTTAGTATTCTAATTTATGTATGAAAAGTTAGGGTGTGATCTGATCCAAGGTGTATATTGACATTGATATTGTCCTACGACTAGGTTTTAGCCATATGGTGTCGCAGTGTTTACTTTTCGTCTTGGAGCTCTTGGATATTGTAGTTGATGGCTTGACATTGGTGGCTACATGTCCGATCATCCAGCATTGCTCGCACCAAACAGAAGGTGGAGCAGACAGGTTCAGAGTTACTTTTTCTGCATATATCTTGGAATTGAGGATGTGGGGTCGTTCTTCTTCTCCAGAGTTTTTTGGAATATGTTGACAAGGCATTCTTTCTAGATGAGAGTTGATCCAACTTGGCGGGGTTGGCGATAGCAGTTTGTTCTTCAAGTCTCTTTCTATTAACCCGATCTTCAGGCCACTCTCGGTGGGTTTTGATTACTCTCTCGATTAGTTGGTTAGCTTCATTTGTATTTTGGAATATGAATCTGTCTCCAGTTGCTGAGTCGATGGTAGACTTACTCTCAAGAGTAAGCCCACAGTAGAAGGTATGAATAGTCATCAACTTGTGGAACCCACGATGAGGGCATTGCTTCAGTAGTTTCTTGAATCTCTCCTAGGCCTCGTAGAGTGATTCATTATGTCATTAGATGAATGAGGTGATTTGGTTCCTCATTTGCACGATCTTTCCTAGGGGTAGAATTTTGTCATGAAGGTTGAGATGTGCTCATCTGATGTCTTAACTACATCATCCTTTAATGAACGAAGTCAGTCCTTGGCTCCATCCCTAAGAGAAAATGGGAATAGGCGAAGTCTGACCGTGTCATCGGTGAGTCCATCGCATTTGAAGGTGTCGTAGATCTCGATGAAGTTGATTAAGTGTTGATTAGGATCTTCATGGGCAAGCCCGCTGAACTGGTTCTGACCAAGGTAACCCAATATGGTTGGGTTCAACTGGAACTTGTTGACGTTCACCTCTGGCTTTGTTATGCCAGAGTTCATGACTATAGTTGCAGGTCTACAGAATTCTTCAAGTGCTCGAGCTGCATCAGGGTTGGCCGCAATGCGTGGGTTGACTTGATTAGGTTGGTCCCCAGCTGGATTGGGTTGACCCGCATTTTGGATCAGGTTGGGCCATCTCGGTGTTGCTCTCTAAAGTTTGGGCTTGAAGTTTTCGGAGTCTTTGTCCTTGCCTTCTTCTCCTGAAGTTTCTTTCGATCTTAGGATCAAACCCAAGAATCTCTTCTTCTTCGGAGTTAGAACTGCGCGTGCACCTCGCAAGCACACGTTAGAGTTAGGCAACAAATCAAAGGTCAAAATAAGATAAAAGAAATAAAACAAAATGAAGGAAAGAAAATTGGAACAAAGAAATCTGAAAATTACAAACAAGGTGTGAAATATAAACAATAAAAATATGGATTGAAATTAGAATAACAGGGTTAAAGGCACGAAAAATTAAAAGATTTTCCCAGCAACGGTGCCAAAAACTTGATGCGAAGTGTGGGGTAAGATATAAAATGACCACATGTTAAGGCGTAAAGGCTATGTCAAGCTTCTATAAAAATTATATTCACTTCAAATTTTAATATTTATAAACCTAGCACATTCCTATCACCGCAAGTATACGGCAATCATCGAGTACTTCATGTATCGATCCATATGGAAACTTTATTTTTACACCTCTGCTTCCACTTTTCTCATGCAAGCTTAGGTTGGGGCTTGATACTAGAGGTTCAAGCCCAACCTCGGAATAACTGAGGGGTAATCAATTGAAAGGGGAAATAAGTTTTGGATTATTAAATAGAGAATGCAGAAATTAAAAGAAGGATAATTCCATTTATGAGAGGACATCAGAACCTTGGGTTCACATCTGAATCTCACACATCTGCTCTTTAACGTGAATATACATAAAGTTGCACAGGCCCTTACACCACGGGTCAAGGCAACCCCGCTCTCGCGGTGATTTCTCTATCCTTCACTTTTCCGCTCTCGCAGTGAAGGCTCAAGGCTTAACCAAATATAATCTAGCCATAGTCACACGCTCTCTCTCAGGGAGGAGAGCTCACCATCTTAAATCTAGATAAAATAATTATGTCTTGACACTCAAATGCCAGAGGGGTACCGCCTCTCAACGTGCATAACATCTTTTCCAAGGGGGACCCAAAAGTTCAACTAGAGTACTCTCTTAGGCCGGAGCATAATCCTTCTCTCGCAACGGTCACCTAATCAGGAAGCCCCCACTCTCGTGGCATATGCTCGCGTGTCGACTAAGAGATAAGTTCCCCAAGTTACCTATCAAGCCTCTTTCGAGGTCAAGGAAATAACTCGGTTCACATCTCTATTCAAATATATAAGTCAATTCAAGATTGTCGCTGCTCGCTCCGGGTCAAGCTCCGGAGATAGGAGCCGACTCTCACTTAACCCCTATCTCAAAAGGCATGCCCCAGATTAAGGTTCTTTTCCTCCGAACTTCATCACTAATCTCTTCGCACTCATTGTGTGAAGGTAGCAACACTATATGGCCCTTGCGGACATTGCACACTTTGGAAGAATCAAACAAACAACAAGAAGCACAAAACACAAACCATCAAACACAATTCATAGAGCGAGACCAAGTAGGCGATATATGAAATAAAACTTAAAACATCATAGCAGAGTAGATTAGAAATAGAGGTTCCCCCATGATTCCAGCGATAAGAGTTTAACCAGACATCCTTGGGCTAACAGATACAAGATTAGAAGAAAGTTCATCCAACATAGTTCTTTGCCAGAATAAAAACTAAGCGTAAGTGAAAGTAAAGTTCATCGGCGTTCGTCCTCCCCCTTCCTTCGTGCGCATCCCTTTTCTTTTTATCCTCCTCATTGTCATTAGGGGTGAGTATGGATTTGACCCGATCCGATCAAACAGGTCAACCCAACTCGACCCGATTACTTTTGGGTCGGGTCACCACCTTGAATCGGGTCATACCCGATCCGACACGATTAATTTTGGATTGGGTAACATGTTGAATGTTTAATTACCCAATAATCCAAACTCGATCTGAGTGACCCAAAATTATAATATTAATATAATAAAAATTATGAATTAATATTAAAATTACTTATATTTTAATAGTTTCAAGATTTTTTATCATTAATTTTATTTATTTTATTTTATAATATTTTTTATTCATAAGATATATGAGAAATTTGATGTGAAAAATTTTAATGGTTCAACCCGATGACCCGATTCGATCCAACCCGAAACTTTTCGGGTTGGGTTGGGTCGGATTTCAATTTATTTTTGTCTTAACCCGATCCAACTCGACCTGAAATTATTATTTTTTGGTCGGGTTAAATTTTACCTCAAATTCGACCCATTATCATCCCTACTTGTCGTTAGTTTACAACTTTCCTTCCCCAAAATTCGAAGGTGTCAGGAATTCGAAATTCGCAAAATCAGCAGAATCCCAGTCATGTGAGGGGTAACCTCCGCAAAATCCCGACTGGTAGTTATGACATTTACCTGATCCCCGACTGTGACAAAAAAGGAAAAAAAAATAAATTTCAAATATTCAAACTGGAAAGTTAGTCATCAGATTCCTATCAAATTAGTTTAGAATCTCAAAATTCAAATATAAAGATGCTGAATATTTAAAATGTGAAAATAAATATAAATCAACAAATAATGTTTATAACAATAGAGCTCTTCCTTCTTAAAAAAAATAGAGCTTTAGGCAAAATTTGAAGAAGTTGGGTCCAATTTTTTTAGTATATCTTTCCGTGTCATCACAAAATCTAACATTAACATTAGCCAATTATTTGACGAGATTAATGAAGGAGAAGACACATCGCCTCGGTGCACTCATTTCTTTTCCTTCGATTAATTTTGTGATAATGATCATAATCAAATCCATCGTATAATTATGAATCAATTAATTATATGTTTATTAGACTAATCTGATAATTCAAAATAAAATATAAGGATAAATAAATTATGACCGTGAATCTATCAAATATGCAATTTTTTTATCATGATCATCCAATAATCTGATGAGAGCCTGATCAACATTAATATTTAACTAATAAAATAAATTTAATAGATAATAATTTTGAACGCTCTAAAACCGCTTTACGTTGAATGCTCTACACCCTTTTTTTTTCTTATTTAACCCGATCAGTTACACAGTTAAACTAATGGAGATGATATTTTGACCGAAAATTACTCATAATTTTGGATCAAATCGAGTAATTTTAGACTTAAAAAACATATAATGTATTCACCGGTATTTGGTATACTCATGTTTTTATTTTAAACCAAGAAACACATGGGACTCTTTATTTTAAATGAGGATAAAAATTTGAGTCATTCATTATAGATCTGATGATGGTTCATATATGTGAAGCTGAATCTGCTCCACGTATTCTTTAATCCTTTTATTTTAATCTAGAAGTTTACTGTTATCATGGATGTAAAAATTTAAAGAAACCCTATATATGAAAAGTTAAAGTGGCAAACAATGTTGCCGACAAGGCTACTTCAGACCATTTTGCTTCTTCTTTTGCATCTCAAATGCCACTAACTGCATACAATACTTTCGTTAAGTTCGATCTATCTAACATGTGGATTAAACGAAGTAATTACACATAAAAATAAGCTTACTATATTCATTCTTTTCTAACTAGTAGCTGCACTTTGAATTTGATTTGACCAATATATATGATTATAATGTTGAACTCGTTTAAATGGTGGGACTCCTATTCACAATTACAAAGAATGATGGAAGCACCCGGAAGTTTAGAGGCCAACCGTAATGATAGCAAGAGTCCTCTTTTCTAAATGGCAAGATCAGGATTGTGTAGATTGTCTATGTTGGCGTAAATAAACATCTGGTATAGAAAAAAAAAATATGGGTAAGCAATATATCTTGAGTAAATAAGAATATTGTGGATCAAAGATATAAGAGACTATATATACTTTGATAATTTTAGTCTATGATAGTACAATTCATATATATACATAAATATATAATATGGTTTCCCTTGTATAGAAGAAGGCACGTGGTGAAAAGAAAAAAAAATCAAGAGACACGTCCAACAACAAAAGAAGTTAATTAAGACCTTTCATTCTCCATTGACGTGTTACTATATTGTTAAAATTATGAACCCCAAATCCATTAGTACAAACTTAAGATTTGGCAAATCAGATTTCTCTGTTAACAATGTGGAGATGAAGAATAAAAGCTTACGTGCGTGCTTTTACAATCTTTACACCCTACCAATTGGTGGTAAAGTTGACGCGATCGATGTTAATATATATAATTAGGACGTGCTTGATCTATATAACTATTGTTTGTTATATGCCTAATCTACATCGAGTTTTTAAAATTATCGTAGATCTCTGTGAATCTTTACTAGCTAACATTAAGAATTAAGCTAAACACATATTTAATTTTATTACCATAACAATTAAATCTCTCTCTCTCTCTCTCTCTCTCTCTCTCTCTCTATATATATATATATATATATATATATATAT